>NWUY0304005033.1:0-23271 GCA_004151065.3 Larix sibirica | reverse complement strand
GATGTGGAATCACATCAAACCTATTAGAGGAGGTTCTCTCCACGAAAGGCCCTTATATCCTCCTTAACCATAATAATAAGTAGATTCCTCTGCTAGCAAATTGGAAATTAAAGTAAATCAGGCTGGGAGAGGAGGAGTGAGTTGGGAAGGATGCATATGATAAAATTCCCATACTTATCTTAGAAGAGCTATAAAATAGGCATTTAAGATTCTTCTCAAGCGTTGCAATCCCCTTAGCTCACTCAGATTTGGAGTATATTTGCCTAGATAGTAGTGATTTGGGACTATGTGGAGAAGCAATAGATCAATGGAACTCATTTAAAGCACAACTGGCTAGGGAAGGCATCAAGATTAGAGACAAGGAAGATATACTTCTATGGGGATCAACATGAAGCAAAGGATATATTCAGTTAAATAAGGCTAGAATACCCTATTAAGGATGGAAACTGGAGAAGATACCAAATGGCGTTGGTTCAAGATATGGAAGAGAAAATCACCTCCAAAAACCAATTTCTTTTTTTTAGAGAGCACTAAAAAACGAAAGACTATCTTGGGATAACTTGCACCGAAGGAGTTGGAAGGCCCATATAGATGCTTAGTATGTGAAGAAATGTAAAGAAGTGATAGAAAAATTACCTAACCTTTTCATTAACTTTCATTTATCAAAGGAAGTCTGGAGTGCCAATCATTAAACACAAGTGGGAAGGCTTGGCTCTAATACATGCACTAGAGCACTAGTCACGAGGAAAGTTGGAGGAAGATATAGCAATTCCCCTGTAGGTCTTATGGTAAATCTGGAGTGTATCACAAACTGAAAGCCGGTGTAGGGACTGATAAGGTACCAAAATAGAGGAAGCACGTATACTACCCCAACATGGAAAGAGGATAGGGCCAGTGGCATTTTGATGGACCAACAAGAGACAACCTTGTGTAGAGAATATAAGGTAAGGGGGTGGATTCAAATTAAAAACAATGAAAATAGAATGTTTAAGCTTGTTCTCGGCAGGGGCTCCAATAATAAAGCCAAACTTATAAAAAACAAAACTTTTTTATTTATAACATGGGAATTTGGTGTATAAAAGCTCAAGGTATTTGGCCTATAACCTAAACTGTCATCGGCTACCTGAATGTTGCATTTAAGGTGAATAATATCCAACATCAGGAGAGCGTGAGGAAGGTAATAGATCTTTCAAGAAAATTTGAACAAATTGACTTTGCTCATATCTATAGGAGCTTAATTAAAAGGCTATAACCTTGGCCAAGGTTGTAGTAGACCTGGCAACAGGCCAGTTTCAAATTGAAACCTCCTCAAATGGTGAGCAACCCAACAACTCCACCAGGCATCTCTTTAAATGGTGAACATATAAAAGGAATTATTAATAGACTAATGCTAGACTCTAAATTTGGCAACTAGAGTTGGCCTTATAGATATCTAATGTTATGTAAAAGGAACTTATAGCCTCTATAGGGTCCAAAACTACAAAGCCTACAGTATGATTATATTAAAAATTGGTTTCTAGTTAGGAAATCCAATTGGAAAAGAAGAATAATTTTCGAGTTGGAGTGCCCCGATGGCCAAGAGAGGTAGGTCTAGGCCCGTTACAATGACTACCCTTGGATTGGATTAAAATGGTTTTTTACCCACAGATTCCATCCTACTTGGCAATGTTGATTGTTTCCAAGCCTTTATACTCACATCATCTGCTTTAGAAGAGAATACCTTGGCCCAATTTGAAATAATATACATTAATTTTTCTTTTTCAATTGAGTAGGATGTTTTCAAATAATTAAAGGTTGGAAACACTTCCATGGATTTAATAGCTCATAAGGAAACTAATAAGACTTTGTAGTTTTTGTTTCATGGGTGCAAGACTTTGAACTGGATTTTATGATGCTTTTGGATCATTCTCTTAGCCACGGTTGGTTCGGTAAGATAGGTATATTTATGAACCGATATATAGGATTAGGATTTCCCTCTGCAGAGTTCTATTTTATCCTTTTACCACTTTCATTTTTTATCGGATTCCCCCCACTGGACATTGGTTAATTAGCCCCTTCTACTTCCTCACCTTAGCACTTGATAAAAAAGAAAGCTTTCCTATGGTGATTTGCCTTAGATTAGCACCTCCTTGCTAGGCAATGCTCATCCTAATAATTTTATATAGCACTAGGAGCCCTTCTAGCTTGAGATTGCATTATTAGGCTCATTCTCTGCCTTTCTCTAATTAGGGTCTTTCCCATAGGGTATCCCACACTTTTTGATTTTCGTTTTTTTGCTATTGTGCATTTATTATTGTTGCTCACTTCCATCTATTGCTTGCTACTTATTGTCTTTGTCGTGCTTAATGCATGTAAACCATTGTAATTAAAGAGGATGCATTCACTTGGGTGTTAATTTCTTGTTTTGTATCTTCCACCTTGCTTTCTTTCAACCATATTTTCCTCATGTGTTTATTTGGGTAACCATTGATGTCGCCCTTGATCGAATCATATTCACTGAGTTATCCATTTGTGTCCTCAACCTATTCATTATGGTCATTAAGTTTTGTCAGCCCTATTATCCTATTGAAAGTAAATCCACCAATTTTATAGCTTGAGCTTGTTCCCCGTTGATGAAGCACGCCTCTTCCTGCAAGTTTCCACCACCCATCCGTAAGATTCGGTCTCGTAGTATCCTGATAATAGTTATCCTGTTCCCGCTAATTCAATGGTATGGGCAGAACAATAAGCAGAGGTCAAGGCAGTTGCCCGGCAGCACAGCCGTTAAGTGCCAGTAGTTCGAGTGCTATAAATATATGTTTCAGTTAAGATCAAATTTCATTTTACCCAGCCCACGTAAAAGATCCTGTAATCAGGCAGATCCAATCCCAGTTATTGACCCCGTTGTGGGTGGTCTCATAGTCTCATGTTGATCCACCCTATAATAGATAAGCATGGACCAGAACCACCGCCTAGCCGGCCAGCATCCAAGCAAGCGCGAAATCTTCCTTCCATCCATAACCAACCGCTACTATTTTCCCTCAATCTCCAACCAACCGAAAAACGAGGCATTCTATATCGCACGATTACTCTGTCTGCATGCATTAGTTAGAACGGCACCTGACTTTCCTATTAACCATTCGCACTCGCCCGCCCTTATTTTATGAAATTCCAACTTCCAGTCATAACGATTTGGTCTCTTCGCGCCATATTTATATCTTCTCGTACCTGGCAGATATTTGACTCTACCTTTTATGATTAACACCATGGGATGTTCCTGCAGATTATGACCTTCGCCTGCCCTTATCGATCGAACAAATAAAGAAATAAATGGTCTGGCTCTTCCAAACGACACGACCTAACAATCAATAAAAAATAAGATCGCGTAAGGAAAGATAAGCCGCCCAGAACCCAAAAGTGGGTGGAAGGGCCCACCTCCACTCCCTTCCCCCCCAATAGGCATAGGCAGGACCTATCTATATCTACTGGGGGCCAACAGATACATATGAAGCAGAAGTTTCCATCTACGTAACTCCATCTTTCCCCAACTCCATCGGAATACGGATGAGATCATAAACGCCATCATTGAGGCAGACAATGCATATATATATGGATATGGATGACTGGTTCTATTAATCTATCCTTTAATTCCCACTTTAACGGATGACTGGATGTAACCCAACTTTAATTGATGGCAGGAACCCATCTTTTCCATTGCCTTCGGCCTTATTAGATTCATAGGGGGTTGGATTCCAAATTGACGGAAAGTTACGTTCAATCGAAGAAAGAAGGCATTTTCAGCCGTTCAACCCAATGGCTAGTACTTTGCTTGCTAGCTGCCTACAGTAAAAGGGACAGAAAAGGGTAAGGTAGGGCCTATCGCAGCAGGAATTAATGGGTTGAGCTAAGGGGCCTTTACCGCTACGTGCGCATCGAAACACTAGCTGGTTGGCTGATACGTCTATCCTTTCCGCTGCGTTATACAATCAAGAAAGCACGAATAGAATCGATTGAGAACCTAATCCTTTTATTTAGAGGTCGCGCCAAGAAAGACGCCCATTCCCTTCCATGAAGCCCATACCCACTAGAGAGAAGTCTTGGTAATATAGTTAGCTGTATCGGTATTGGTAAGAGAGAGTCAAGGTGACTGGGAAAGCTATTCCGCTTTAGCGCCTTTTATACTTCAGATTAAGGTAGCACAACTCATGGTGTTGGTCCTGCTTAACAAATGACTGATAAATTAGA
Source organism: Larix sibirica (assembly GCA_004151065.3). Lineage (NCBI taxonomy): Eukaryota > Viridiplantae > Streptophyta > Pinopsida > Pinales > Pinaceae > Larix > Larix sibirica. The sequence goes on along the minus strand of NWUY0304005033.1, from coordinate 19,047 downwards.
AAGTAATAACCTGGCCTTATCTGAGTAAGAATGGAGGAGGGGGCTCACTTGACTACTACTTTTCAAGTCCTCCCTGCCTCACTCATTCTGTTCCACGGGCAACGGGGAGGGAGATCCAACATCCATCTGCAGAACTAGGAAGCTTAAATACTTTGGATATGGGAGTATTCTATGTAGCTTCTTCTTTCATGTTCCTAGCTGGGCTGATAGAGCCCAAGATGGCACGATGTACTTATTTTATGCATCACCTTGGAGGCGGACAGGTGGTCAATGCCTTCAGTGATGAGTTTTTTTATAGTAGGGTGATCAGTTGGTAACCATCCAGGATTACCCTTATGCAGGTTGTCGTCACCTAAAAAGGCTTACTGCCCAAAACTAGCCCTTTCGCCTAAGGGGCCCACCTCGGGTGTAAAATTGTGTTTTCATGTAAAATGAGTAATTCAGGTACAGAGAGTGGCTTAGACAGGGTCTTTGAGGTCACTGATCATGCTGGAGCTGACAGAATGAAATTAAGGGCCGAATAAGTATGAAAACACGGTGGGACCCACCTTTTACCAAATTGAGAATATAGGCAAATGACCTATTTGAAGGCATAGATTGGCTCAGATATGTTGATTAAGGTCGCTTAGCGGCATGGAGCTGACAATCCAATCAGTTCAGGGTGGAGTCCTTCCATCCTTAGGAGCTTTGTAATCAGTTTAATATTGAGAGGCAGATTCTTGGGCAAAACCAAAAGCATTAGAATAGGCAGAACTTACTCAATCGTATCAGCATGCATTTATTAGTGCCGGTAACCCACTTCAGTACTTATTAATTACTCCTCAGCCATTTCCCTTGAATTAGAGCCTATCCTTCTATTGCGCGCTGCCTACAGTAACGGGGAAGGAGAGGGCCGTATCACAGCAGGAATGAGTCAAGCGCTACTTAGTGGCCGCTACTTAGTGGATAGCCAAGGACGAAATGCAAACGAAGAGATTGTGTGTGAAATTAACGAAAGAAAGGAGCGGGCCATCCTTTAGGAACTACACTCTATGCTGCTGTAGGATATGAAACAACTGTATCTGCTTTTCCTGCTTGTGGATCCGTAACTGGATCACGATCAGGATCATCAGTAGGAACTGGATCACGATTACGAAAATAATAAGCTCGATCTCGAAAGGCAGAACTTGGATCTCGCTCACTAACATTAGGTTCAACCCCCCAGTGTTGGTAAAAAGCCCCGTGGTGCAGCAAAGGCTTACCTACTTTCCATGCAGATAAGAGTGAACCTGGTGGAAGGAATGAGAAAATACCATAGCTAAAACCAGGTGCAAGGGAAGGGTGCAGAGCAGCAAAGCCTACTAAGCCTGGTGCAAAGTATACTTCTGCTTCACCGACGGTTGAATCGACATCCGCATAATCAGAAGACCTACTACTAATATTACTAAGACCATACCTACCTCTAGCAGAGTAAGTAGCATAGCTATATAGAGCTGACTACGGTGTTTATGATTAGTGTTGATTAGAGAAAGCTTATAGCAGAGTGAGTGAGGAGCTTAGTAACATAGCTAAGATCTCAATAGATACAGAGATAGACAAGTATAAAACATAGTCAGAAGTAGATCTACGAGCACGACTCCCAACAGTATTAAAAGAGCTAGTCCTAGGAGTTTCTCCTTCCTGTAGCACCACCAGTAAGTAGTGCGCAAGTAAAGGAGTACCAGTCTCATAACCAAAAGCAGGAGTTGTTGTGAGTAGTGGATTCTGTAGGAGTAAAGGGTTCTAGTTAGGGCAGTTAATTATCTACGTTGAGCCCCCGTAGGATCCCTTATAGGCTCGGTGTATATCAAATGGACACTACGCCCTGCTGATGATGAGGGCTACTTCCAGTCTAAGAACCCCCTTACCTATACGCACCAGCTTTAGCAAGGGGGAAATAAGCATCTATACCAGTTGAAGCACCAATTGAAATAGCATTAGCATAAGGTGAAGTGCCAGGTTGCATGCCAATACCAGTAGCATACCTTAAAGGAATAGAAAGGCTAGAATCCAACATATAGAGAAGAGAAGGAATAATTTATAAGGCAGTATAATAATCCTCATAGAGTATAATATGTATAGTATAATAATCCTCATTTTTATCATACTAATAAGACTAATAGAGATAACTAAGTATTCCTAATGCTCCTAACTAATGCTAATAGAAAGACTACGAAGATTCCTTTCTAATATATAAGAGAATCCTAATATAGTATATAAACCCAAATATAGTATACTAATCCTCATGCTATAAACTAATATAGGAGTATAAAAGGCAGGTTTCAATGTAGGTCGTTCCTTAAGTCAAATGGGCAATGAGAACTAGTTAAATGCATGGTTTTACGGGAATCGAAGAAGCAGTAGTGACCAGGAGTCATGCTGTGGAGGCATACGACTTACTTTATTTCGAGCCTCTCGCTTACATACAGGCACAAGGGATAACCCATAAGGCACAGGACATTGGGAGGGTCTCGGCATACACCGGGCCTATAACTTCTACAGCCTTAGACACACTCAATTGGATGGCTACAATAATCTATAATCCTTGGGCCAAGGGAACCCCCACTCTGAGGGCTACTTTCACTTCAATTTGAACTTCTATCTTGATGGAAGGGGCTCTACTCCCACAACAGGGAAGGGGCACTTGACCATCACCTGGACTTGTACTAATGCTACTATATGGACTGCTATCTGGACTACTAATGAACCTTTCCAAGCTTTCGTTATATTATAGAATCAAATTTGATTGTGAAGCAAAAAGAAACCTGATGGTTGTCAGATAGATCACATTGCCCACCAACTAGCTATACATTGACTGACCTATCTATAGTCAGATGCGAACAATAACGTCAGCCCCAACCTCCATGGATGTATATGTTTCCCTGCAATAAGCCATCCTGAATTTATTCTACAAAATTTCGCGTGCTTTAATCTTACAATTGTCTCAATGTTCACCTTTCAATTTGTGGCAGTAAACACTTTTCAATCTATGAGTTGCTCCTACTCCTTTAATTCCGTATTGTTCGAAACTTGTTCACACTAAGCAGAGGATAAAAAAAAAAGAGTTGAACTTATGGCATTAAGGACCCTAATGAAGTTAGCTCATTCAAGAAGAATTAAGAGGCTGCAGGTATTCGGTGATTCACTTTTAGTTATTAAATGAATGAGGAGAGAACAAGCTATTCACAGTGTTAATCTACAGGGGTTGGCAACACAGCTATTGGAAAATCTATCACCTTTACACATATTGACAGAAAACTAAACACTGAGGCTGATTCACTGTAAAAGCAGGGCATAGTTAAAGCTCAAGGTTTCATTTGGCTGGATAAACATAATGCAGGAGTCTCAACAGAGACTCATCAAAGTTTTTCACTCTGTTTGCTTTATATGGTTGGTTCTTTCATAGGACATTTACTTGATGATGTCTTTCATTTTATTTAGTTTTCTCTTTGGAACTAAGCCTGAAAAGCTATTAGTAGGGGTTTACCAATGTATTAAGAGATGGATCAGACTTGAGGATGACTTTTTGTTGATCTTTCAGGGCACTATTATATCACAATCATCTCGTTACTACCAAGAGTGCTATGGTACCTTAATATTTTTTTATTTTGTATTCTCCTCTTTTAATATAAAGTACGTTTCTTTTTCCTTGTCCTCCTACGTTGAACAAGCTAAATTCTAACTTTTATACTTTAACCAAAGGTTATTTTCAAGAGTACAGTAATATGACTGGTGGGGCAAAGACAAGTGAACTGCACCAAACGGGGATGTGGAGGTGGATTGGTTACATTATAGATATATTCTAATTATGTAGATATCGACTCCTGGGCCCGGTGGACCGTGAGCCTGGGGCAAATTCTCAAAGCGAGGAGAGATGGGGTGTGATGTGGCTTGCCTGTCTGCCTTACTTAACTGATTGGCCCAAGCATATCCCGCCCGCGTAGTGTCGTGAGTTAAGCGACAGGCCGGGGAGATAAGAAGGGCTCGGCCCGTTGCGGCGCAGCTCCCTCCCTCAGTAATGTGCGGAGGGAAAGGTATATCCCTCCCTATGTACTGGCTGGGTGGGCCGGCCTTACCTGAATATGAAGAGGTCATATGATGGTTATGAGCCAACAGGAACTCGATACGCCCGAGCAGTCAATGGTATCAAACTTCAATGGGATCTTCATAAATGGGTTATAGGGCAACAAACGGATATGGATAAAATGGTTTTGCTTGTGCCTGTGGGATCCTGTTCACCTAAGCGAGGTACACCTAAGCAAGATATATGGGCATCATTCTTTTTTCATGTTTAAGTACCTGCCTTTTATGGCGCTAAAACGGGTGCTTGTGCTTTCACTTAACGGGGGTATGGAACTGGATATGCAACTAAGGGCTTTTGAACTAAACCTGCCTCTTATGCTGCTACCTTTGCTCCTGGATCCGCTACCATTGGCTGGCATTCGAACGGGATCCAGGACTGGAAATGGGGATGCAACTACGCCAGATGCTAATGCTTCATCTCATTATCCCACCCTTATTGCCTGCCCGCTTCAACAGGCTCTCGAACGGGAAACCACCTATGCCTACATTTATTATGGGTAAACCGGGACACTGCTTCTTCCTTTGCTATGGGTGCTTAAACGTCTGGTTAAACTGGGCAGGCGCTGCCAATTAATTACTCATCATATTAATTTAGAATATTTATTCATAGTTCGGAATAAACGTATTGAAGCAGCCAATTGCGATCTATAAGTGAACGGGTGGGTGGGGATCTACTTAAACTCAAACTGGATCCTAATCCATGTGTTATGTACTTAATGGTTAATACGCGTTAATAGCTAGAGTAATTACAGCCCATACAACAGTCTCTCAGGCTTAGTCGTATCTTCCAAGAACAGAATTGACGTAGTAATACATAATTGGACAAGCAAATATGATAGCTGAACTTCAGGATATAACGAGTAACAGGCTAGTAATTAATATACTGCTGAACTCTTAGACAGAGTATTTTCTTATTCAGGCGCTTACTGGGCTGTATCGCGTGTTTAATTACAATAATATAATAGGCGTTAACCATAGAACGGTATTATGTAGCAGTGCATACAGCTGTTACTAGTAATATCCATTACGTAATGCCACTAGTTAATCATGCCTATATGGTAATAAAAAGGTAATATTAGTCAGTATGATCCGACAATCTTCTATTAATAACTCAGCAATAGATTACAACACGTAGTACTCTACATATTACTAAGGGCATTTCAGCAAAACCACAACTATGGCCTTAAATAATAATAACAGTATCACATACTACAGCATATGTTAGAGTCTATTACACCCTGCTTTGTTCTCCGGATTCGCCTAAGTAGTAATAATTATGTAACTAAGAGCTCGTATTCCACCTGATAGTGACACATTACGCTTCGCTCATGTGGGACAATAATAACTATGAAACTAAGTGTATTGGTAAGTTGTTCAGTAATAAGCAGTTTTCTCATATTAGCTTGGAGTATTTACTGAGGTTGTGGCTTAACCGTGAACCGTTTGCATGGACATAAAGCGTAAATTACAGGTTACTAGTCTGTAACATCATTAACTTAGCAGTAGTTTACCCGGATACGTCTAGATAGTTATATCCGGCCTGGAAGTATAAGCTTTGATCTTTCTGTAGTATAAATTACGTAATTAGTATTTAGAGACCCTGTAGAGCAAGTACTATTATTTTAACAAACAGGCGTATGAGCAGTTACTGGTGGTTAAGCATTTATACCCGGAGTTTACTTATAAATCCCTGAATTACAGAGTCAGAGGTACTAAGAATCATAGTAGTTGAATCATTAATTAGAGTTATTGAGCAAGAAAACGCTGACATAATTGCGTAGTTTAAGTTTTAATGCACTCTATATTAGTGAGTACTGTGCCGTATACCCCTGGTTATGTTACGGGCAAGCTTATTCCCATAACTAGTAAAACATATGAGTAAACATGGCACAACTGGATAGAGTACTACGAGTATTGCCTGTTAAGCTGCCAAATAGGCTCGCCTTACCGACGTTCCAACCCACTAGACCTAGGGATTAAGCAAAATGTTACTGCCATACTGATATGAATAGTCCAGGGCTAAGATTACAAAGCGTATTACTAGGATTGTTACAGTATTAGTGAATCTTACAGCATGCCTCTAGTAGTAGGTAACGGGTGATTACTATACACGTGTCTATTTATAAGCAAGTGACCTGCATAGAATCATGGTGTGTATATTGCCTAGAGTAAAACTCGGTCGTTAATTATGTTATTACTCTAGTAATATGATAAGCTAGTATAACCTTACATAGACCGTAATTCTCAGGATTAATGTAAAGTACTTAATCCATGGAGTACGTATGTATTTCACTATTACTAGCGATTAAGGAAAGAGAAATTACTATGTTGCATGCCAACTCGGATTAGTGTTTTCAGCACCGTGAATGGAAAACAGGCAGCTTAAGGCAATACAGAACCACTTGGTCGTAAGCACTTAATTAACCCTTACTCACGAGAGCATTAATCATGGTTAACTCACCCATTAATAGAGAATAGTAATTAAGATACTAGGCATCATAGCGATATACTAGTCGTTACCGCCAGAAATACTGGACGATATCGTGCTTACTTACATAGTATACTATACGCCTGCCTAGGATTAATGGTCCATCAATAATATATAGTATTTGCCATGAGCTAGGTTTATTTATTATGGAGTGAGGATAATTACATGTTTACAACAATACGAAAAGAGTAACACAGGTTCAATTTGTTTCAATTGGGTAGTACTCTAGAGATGTTAATAAACTCATAACCTGAGATTACTGGATACACTTAACCATGAATTACGCTTACTCTTTCTAACCTCATAATTCGTATACTAAGCCTGTACTCTTTGTAATGGGTAAATTAGAATCCTTACTAGTAACGTCTGTTTCAAAAAATAAGCTAGTGTACTAAGGTAATAACGACCATTGTCACCAGTATGAGGTTAAGCATTACTTACGTAATTAGGGACGATATCGTACTTAACCCACTTACTAGAAATATTATGGTGACAGCCCGGCTTACTAGTATAAATTAGCAGCATGCTATCCACCAAACGCTCTAGGTAAACATGGAACTAAGGGTCGTACCAGTTTACACTCTGAATCATGCATGAATACCAGATATATAAATACTTGGTGACATAACTGGTAGCTCTGAGACCTGCCTGGATCTGTAATTCAGGGATACGTCATGCACTAAACAATTAGCGGTTCTGTAGCTCCAAAGAATGAACTAGTCCTGGGTAAATGAGATAAACTGCTCTACTTGCTCTAAAATGGCAAAGCATTTATGCCGGGTTTGCTTCTGGAATAGCACTCGATCTGTCACTGGTCCGTATAGGCTCTATACTCGTAAATTAGGCTCGAAATGATACACCACTAGTGAAGTTGTATGAATTATATAGCCCGAGTAAGCTTATTTCCACCTCTTGGCAGCGTAATCCTAGTAGCACTCTGATTACCCAACACATGTTTTCTTAAGCTAGACGCGTAATTACATACCCGTAGTAATAATTAGAATTTACCCGATACCAGCTTCCCGGAAGCTACCAAGACTAGATTGGTAAGCGTATAATCTAGGGTATATATTACCACTGAGTGAGTAGAGAACCATAAGCAGGTATAAGTAAATAATCCCTGGATCTGTACTCCCAGTAAGTATACTATCTACCACCCATGGTGAAGTTGCTAGTAGCTAAGATGAAATATTACACGTTAACCAGGCAGTCCTACGGAAGTAGACTACTGTACTACGTCAAAGAGTACTACTTTAAGTCTTACAACTAAGACTACTGTAACGACCTATGGCTAGTACATACTGAATCACCTAACCTCGACGCACTTTTTATATCCAATGCATGGTATGGGAATAAGCCTAAGTGAAATAAGACTGTAAACACTAGTATTTATGATACAAGAGTCTAATGTAATGGTAGTTTTACGTTAAAAGGTGTAGAAACTTAATGGTTAGGCAGCTTAAGTCCGTGAGTAATATTAAGTGAATCCATAAGCCTGGTTATGTATGTGTTTACCATGTGTTTCTTGTAAGGCTTAGTGCTCAGATAAAACATTTATTACGTATACTACAGGCTAACCTAGATTATAAATAGAATTATAAATAGAATTACACCCGCATAGTATTATTACACTAATTCATAAGCTTGGGACAAAGAGTTTACTGAATCCGACAGTTTTACTTCAACAATATAGTGATCGGCTATGTGCTACTTGAACCATAAGCCGTACAGCCGGCTTCTTAGCGGTAGGAAAAACAGTGAATAATAGGTATACTTAATTCATGGGTATAGTAATTTAATCCACGTATCTATTAATGACTTAACTAGCCGTGAAGCTATATGGTGCATGACTAGTGAAAAACCCTTAAATCTATCTGCACCTTACTTCGGGTTTAGTATAATTATTAATCGGGTTCAAATTAACCAGGTATATAGAATAAGTGTGATTATACTATTACGACCCCTAGGCATTACTAATTGGTAATATATCACCTGGGCGGCTGAATACAATCATGATCCAATGTAATTTACATGGTACCACTATAGCAGTTAATTATTATTCTTACGTGGTCATTCAGGTATGTAATATGGCAACTCACAGATATTATTAACCTAACACATGACATCACGAGTACGTAGAATGACTGATCACAATTAAGACGACTAAGCGGCCTAATGCTAAAAAGACTTGTTTAGCTTAATTAACATGGCACTTGGATCGAACCTACACCTGGCATTTATACTTGGCACCGACTGGATTGAGTACCGGCATCAACGCTGGGGATCCTTGGATGGTGGAGTACCGGCCATTGAGTACCAGCCTAATCGAGTATCATCATCGAGGTCGATCAGCTGAGCAGCCCGGTCTCATCCCACCTATCCGAATCGATTAGCGGAGCCTCGTGGATTAGAGTGAGCGAATTCTAGCGGATCAGAGCCACTGCCACACCACCGCCACACCACCACAATCATCGGATTATAGCCATCGGATTATAGCCATCGGATTATAGCCATCGGATTAGAGGCATTCAATAAGCCCATTGCAAAATATGTAGTCAATAATTATTCGTCACTTAGGCCATCCGATTCGATTATCGGATTAGAGGCGGCATTGTATTAGAGGCATCAGATTAGATCCATCAGATTTCACGGGGTAGCCTCGTGGATTAGAGCCTTCAATAAGCCCACCCCCTGGTGAATTAGCGGAGTTGATGATAAGTCACAATTATCCAACGGTATAGGTAATTATCGATACCTTATTATTGTGGATCTCCTCTCGGCACCACCATGATGAGTTGATTTTTGGGTATTGGTAACCAACTGTGAATCGGCACCCCCGATTGCCTCTTGTATTGCCTCTTGTGTAGAGTCCCGGCATCAAGTGAATTAAAACCATTAATTGAGTAACCACCACCTGGATCGGCTGCATAAAGTACTGGATTGAGTGCATGGACTCTTGTCATTTACACAAATAGTAAAGGTAGCATTGGCTCGATCAGCATTAGTTGCTTCCCGTCCATTTCTCTAAGGGGTGGGAGAATGCGTTACTAACATCTCCTTATCCGAAGTTCACTTATGTAAACTCCCACACCTCTGGTACGGGGGGCTACCCAATGATCACCCCCAGTTCCTGAGTGATGCTCAAGCGTGTCAAAGTAAAAAGTAAATTAGGCTAAAGGGGCTGAAGAATCAAGTCCAATCAATCAATGCCTCTCCTCCGGTAATATGGGTAAGCTTTTAAGCTTGCGCATTATATATGTTATTAATTTCAATTATGTTATTATTTCAAATTGGCTTAGCAACTTCTAAAAACAGGTGATTGTAAGTAATGATTGCCATGGCATCAAGTTGAATAATAAATGGTGTTCTGCATCGTGGAGTGAGGCCGAGGTCGAGGTTCAAGGTTCGATTGAAAGGGTCGAGGAGGGCTGTAATTCCGTCGATTCATAGGTAACTTCCTGTGAATGAGGTTATCTCGGCAAACAGTTCCCGGTGGGAATGAGGGGCTCCCGGGTATTTGCTATCGGGAATATACTGGTAATCGGCACCTCCTGAGGATCAACTATTGGATCGTCTGGATCGACACCTGGCATTGACTGTCGGGTGGGCTATGCTTGGCTATATGGATAAATGTTGTAAAAGTGTATAGTTTCTTAAAAAGAAAACACTTTAAGCTCCCGATGAGGTAGGTGTGGGGTTTCCTCGGATCCCCTAAAGATGATATTGTATTATACAAAAATAGCAAATGAGGCGTTTTTGTAGAAGCGGGAGCCCAGTTGTAAAGTAAAACAATATGCAAGCTGAGTATCCGAGTAACCCAGCCCATTAATGAAGGGCTATTATTGACTACGAGCTATCAGCAACGACAACAGGTAATGTGATCGGCCATTTCAATCCCTTGTTAAAAAAGTACCTCCTGTCGACTGGCTCTTCTGCAATGACCTGAAGGCAAGGACAGGGTATAGTTAAGTAAGGATAAAATATACTTTTAGGGATTAGCCTCGACCCCCCCAAAAAGGAGGAGTTTAGAAAGGAAAACGTGAAAGTTATAGGGTTTTGAAACACTCTGGTAAAACGAAACATGGTGTCTGCTGCGAACCTGAGTTTAAAGGATCAAAAATTCTGTCCACCCCAAGCCTCCTTTCCTCTAAATCTGGTGTGAGTAAGCCTCAATCCTGCCTTCCCAATCTTTTTAGCGCCCTCCCAATCTTCAATCTCGCTTCCCTCCAGTTTGAGTGGAGGAGCCAAGTGTAAGAGCTGTCCTGTTCTGCCTCTGCCTCATCAATTGTGAAGGTGAGGGTTATCTCCTAAACTTTATATATCCTCAATAATCTCTCTTAAATGATGGGTTTAATCATAATAATATAACCTCAATGGGTTGAAGGGTTGAAAGCGTACACAAAGGCTAGTTTCGTTTCATTTGGTTGAAAGCGCATACCTCCTAGTTTGGTTGACAGCGTACACATAAGCTTTATTCTCTTTCCTCTCCTAGCTTGGTTGAGAGCGCATATCTCCTCGTAGCGGGCAGTCTTCTGATCTCCTCGCAGCGGGCAGCTCCTAACCTCAGCTCTGTATGCTCTGTGTGCTCAGTATGCTCTTGACTGCAAGGCCTAAAGCTTTCCTCATTGTAAGCTAACATAAACCCTCTAAGCTTTCCTCTTTCCTCCATCTGGTGCGCCTCAGTAAGCCTCAATCTGGTGCCCTTTGAGAGCATTCTTGGAAACACATCCTCCGGGATCTAGTAAGTTAATAAACCGGTTCGAACATAGAATCATAAGTAAGACCATTACTCTTGAAGCTAGCTGCTGGAGATAATTAGAGCTGTCGAAATAGTAAGGGTCTTTCTTAGAAGTGATAGAAGTTTGAAAAGTTGGAGATGTTGGAGTTGTAAAATAAGTAAGGTCCTTAAATTGAAGTAAGGTCCTTTAATTTTAGGAGGCGTTACATATGCTCAGGGGGGGGGGGTTTATGTCGGTAAATTCAGTGAGGTGCCCTTAAAGAAATGCTCCTAACGATTTTTATAAATATTAAAGTGTGGAGAAATGAGAAGATCAAGGACTTTAATGCCCGTTTCAATAAGATATGGCCAAGATTCCTGTTCATTCGAGGCCTAATTATTTACTTCTTTTATGTTGCTACAAGAATGCGTTGCCTCTAAATGTCAAATTCGCCACTCACCCTCCAGGACACGATGGACTACCCATTAACCAAAGAGTCATTACACAATGCCCATTAACCAACTACCCAACACCTTGTTTGGGGAGGGAAATGCCTTTATTAGGCCCTTACCCACTTGGTGAGAGATGATATATCCCATGGCCTTGAGCATGATTAGAATGAAGGGCCACTTGAACCTATCATAAGCTTTACTAAAGCGAATCTTGATGAAGAGGGCATCGAGGCCAATGCCACATACCCACTCCATGCCTTCCCACACTACAATAACATTAGAATGAAGCACTTTTTGATAAACCCCGTATACTTTGGACATGATATTAGGTAATATGTGTTTTATGTGTAGGACCCGAGCCTTGGCCAAATTTTTGTAAGACACACTCAAAAGTGTTATTGGTCACCGATCAATATTAAGTTCATGGTCTCCAGGGTTGGGAATAAACTTTATTATTCCTTTATTTATGAAAGTGCCCAATGAGTGCTCTCTAATAGCTTATTTATTTACTTGGAGCAGGTCGGGCTTATTATAATCCTGTGTGGCCTTATAAAATTTGCATTGCTAATCCCTTTGAATCAACAGTGGATAGCGTTGGGCATGACAATGCATGGGATGCGTAGCCCACTTCGGTTAATGATCCCGCTTAGCCCACGCACGAGGAAAGATTTAGCATCATCCAGACATTATGAGCCAAACGGGATCTATGAAAAGCAAAGTCTCACGAAGTTTATGTAATGACTGGTCGAAGGCGGGTAAGGACATTCTAAATATTCCTTCAATAAAAGCCTGCAGCACTGAAATGGGGACATTTATATATATAATATATATACTTATATATATACCCGAGAGCAAAGCAAACCATAGTGGAACTCATAAATGCCAGAGTGTGCTAAAACCACAATACAAAGTAACCGGCGAATCATGGCAAATATAAGGCTCCATTTTGCTGGGCCAAAGTCCTTTAGCCCCTGGGTGATAAACATTTGGGGTTAGACGCACTAACCTATCTTCTGGGTTTTATCCACGGAAGACCTACTTTTTTATTCACCTCAGAAAGGCAAGAAGGGGAGTGTTGTTCCTAATTGAGCACTCCATAAGAACCGGGTTTTCATTTTATTACCCCTACTCAGGTTCTGTAGAGATTGGCTTTTCCTTATTTTGGATTAAACGCACTAACCTATCGAGACCAACCTGTAGCCATGCTTTAAAGTCTCTAACCATTGAGGGCGGGTACCACGTGGGCACTCCTTAAACCTCGTCGTGAGTGTCGGGTGTTTTCGCACGACTGTTCGGGTAGTCCCGACCCTGGGAGAGCACGCCATCCCCTTTGTATGACTAGGAAGGCCTCTTATTTAGAGATCTGCCTTAGCGAACTTACCCCATATTAAATGTGTTAACATTCATCCGGGTAGACCGGGAACCTACCAGGTTGAAATAAGGGCGGGACAAAAACCCGAAAAATGCAATTAAATATAGAATAAATCGCTCAATGTAAGAATTCATCAGGTTTCGTAAAGTAATGAATAAAAATTAAGAAGGGTGCTAGACTACTGTTCTGGAAACCATAAGTCATTTTACCAACTTATTGCTTGCTTATGAGCAAATATATCCAAAACCTGGGTTGATGACCCCCGCGATAACGGGCGAAACCCTCCCTGGTATTTTGAAAATACGTCTGACAGAAATATCCGATGCTTTACTCAGCGAGTCCTTCTATTTTGACTTTTACCTTTACACATTTACATAATCCTACTTGTATCCTTTTTTTATTGCATCTTGAAATAAACCCTTCTAATTTTTTATGTCCTCTTGGTCCACTGTTATTCTTTTTACTTGCTTGTTTGCCTTTGCCTCTTTATTTTCCACTTTACTACTTTATTATTTCCTTTTGCTTTTCATTTTCTTGGAGTACTATACATCTTTTTTATTGCTTAATTACTTGATTAACTACTTGTCTCTTGAGTAATTTGCCTCTTCTTTTTTACCCCATTGGCTACTATCTCTTGTTTTTGCTTCACCATGACCATCCTTATTGACTTCCATTTAGGTCTCATCTTATTATCTACATTTTGGTAGCCTCCTATAGCGAGAGGTATTACATTCCACCATTACCCCTAGGTCTCTGAGACTCTCCAAAAGAGGTCATCTTAGTTCTCCTTGACATCTCAGTTATTACACATATTAATCAATAGCACTCCATTGTAATCTTTCCCTCACCTAGGTTTTGGCCTTAGTGGGTCCATCTTCCACTTAAGTCTTTTTAGGTATAATTTTTGCCCCTTTATTTCCTTAGCATTACTTTGGTAGCATTACAACCTTATGCTTCATCACCTAGGTCTTGCCCTTAACAGGTTGTCATCCTTCATCTAGATCTACTTAGTTTTTTCTCCAAACTCTAGCTATTTTAGCATAGCTTGGGTAGCATTTCTTTTGCCTAACTATCTATATTACTTTTTCCCTTGTAGGTTATTCCTTCATTCCACCTACACCCCTTGTCAGCAGTAATCCCCAAAAGTTCTATTTTTATCGACTCATTTATCGACTCATTCGAAGTGGGTTCTTATCAGCCCACAACGTTTGTTAGCCATGCATAAGAGTTTAATAGTGAACCTTTCTCTTTTCATTCTATCTACTCGCGCTACATAATAAGACTTTTGGTATCTCCAGTGCTGCCTCACCTAAGGTGTCCCCCAGGAGGACTTCAACATGTTGTAATTCCATAGATCCATCCTTATGCCCTCACATTTGCCTTTCAAGTATAAGACATTCTTATGTTGAACCTGATATGAAACTAGTTTGATGCTAGTTTACTTGCACATATTCCATCTTTTTATTTTATATTAATAATTTTCCCTCCTCTTTTTTAGCTCCTCATCATGTCGGTCACCCTTTACATTTTGCTTTCGCTTTTCATCTTTCAATTTTTGACTTGTAGGGTATCTTTGGTTTTGTTCCATTATATCTTGGCTTGGTCCTTTTGCTTCTGACACTTCATGACCTTTTTGCTCTTTTTGCCTTAGCCTTATTCTTTGTTAACTTATTACTTCTTATTTTTATATCTAAGTGACATCCCCTAGCCTGCCTTCATACTACCATTATCTAAGACATCATTAACAAAATGATTGACTAACACCTAAACCATGTTGCATCCATTCTATCTAATGACCCAAATGACACCACTTCTCAGTTCTATAGATATCCTAATAATCCCAGCTAAATTTGTGACCACGCTATCAACTATTATTATGTTGACCTCCCTACCTATTGAGTCATAAGGTTATAACCCCACATAGAGCCATGGACATGCCTCATGAGTGGGATGGAGATCTAGATTACTTTAGATCATATTACAGAGTAGGGTCCATCCTATATCCTGAACTTCCTTTATTGTTACCCTAAGTTTGAATGCATTGCTACCTAGATCTCATTACCGGTCAATGACCAGAGTGCTTCCACCTATAATTCTTAGAGCCATGGATCTACTCCTCTCACCCAGCTTACAATCATAGCCATGGTTACACCTCCTACAACCATTTAGACTATCCTTATAATTGAGCTAATGGTGTCACCTTTCACCCAGCCTTTGCTCACTCCTAATAACAAAATTGTTCCATTTCAAAATAGCTTGCCACTTGAAATTAGGACACCTATGCATGCTAGCATCCCATTGTAGTCATCCATGGGCACCATATAGTAAGGTCATTCTCTTAACACAAAACTTGTCCTTGGTCATTTGATATCCACTTACTCATCATTAGTTGGAATGCACTTACAACCTAGTACTTGTATCCAGTTGTCCATCTCCTTGTAATCACAACCTAGAGTATAGCAGCATGTCATACCATAGTCCTCCTAGCCATCTCCATACCAGTAGTCACTCACTCAGCTTTCCCAATAAAGAAAAAACCGGGTTCCACCACGTAACTTGCAGGACCAATCATAACCCATCTAGACAGTGATTGAAAAATTGAATGCCATTATAATTGAGTTACTATAATAGCAGTATGTATAGTTTGAACCTATATTAGTGCACCCATAAAGGCACACCATCTAGTTGCAGCCCTTACAAGGCCTCATCACATAGTAGCTACTTACTCCAATAACTTACCCAACAACTAATTTTATTAACCCCACTATACCACCTTATCAGGGTACATATCTTACGATTAACCCCACCATTCCTACAATGCTACATATAAATCCATACTAATATTATAAAGCTAGGACAAAATATTATAAAGCTAGGACAATCCCCTAGAAAACTCCATAGTAGGTGCTACCATGTTAACAAATTTGATTACAGAACCCTAGGATTGTACCTCCTCTACCTGTGGTTCCACTAGTATAGCCAACAATTGTAGTAGCATAGCCTCCACTTGGACATATGATTAGACCATACTTCATGATACCATTGCATCCAAAGATCCAAGTTGTTATATTACCACATTCCATACCTCAATATGATAAGATGGGAGATGTATAATAACATCTTGCCAAATTGACTAACATCTATCAAGACTTGAAAGACTATCCAAATGTCATGCCTAAAATATTCCCATACACACATTTAAGCATTGCTTTTAAGTGGTTCCAACATCTCTAAGAGAATTCCATTGTATTTTTAGCAGTTATGTGACTAGTTCCTTTCCATGTTATCCTTGCAGGATGATGATTCTCAGAGGTTATATCCCTTATAAAAATATGCTAGGGAGATAAACTTTATACAATGTTTTTAGCCATTTTGTTCTAATGATATATGTCGAATTTTTATAGAAGCCTTATGTAGTTTAGCTAGAATGCTATAACAACCACACTTTAACCCCCAAAGATGGAACGGAGAAGGTGTTAGGTTTGGAGGCATGTTTTACATAGATCATAACCTCATGTAGTATACTACAACATCCCTCCTTTCGAGGAAGGCACTACACTGATCATCCTAGACCACACGGTAACTACAACCATAATAGAAATGTTGTTGGAGATGGTGTAGTCGATGCTCCCTGTGCACCTCAAGTCAATGCTACCTGGTAAGTGAAAAAACTTCCTATTACACCACCATCACCACCTCAGTAATAAAAACCCCTTAGGATACTAGAGTGCAATAACCAAGTGATACCTCCGTGAACACCACTTACCACTCATGCTCCACCCATTTACTCCATTGCACCTCTAGTTACTACTCCATAAACATTTTATACTCCTACACAACCTTGCCCTCCCTTTGGTCAAGCAAGCCTTTCCATTTAAAAACCATTTTAGACGCCTATGGAATTTACTAAGGCTATATCCCATTAAGTATTGTGAATACCAACAGTATCAGTGATACAACACTGAGGAGTGTTACGCATATCACAAAGCCTAGCAAGATAAATAAGAGCAAAGTGGAGGAAAAAAAGGGCCTTCGCAGACTAAAAAAACTAGCTTAGGCATCTACCAAAAACCATTTCCATCATATAATTAGTAACTAGCCTCCATTCTCATGCTCAGCCTTCCATATTAATGTTAGTCAATGTACCTTAAGATATAGAATAAATAAATAAATAATTGAAACATCAATTTTATTCTAGAAGAATAAAGGGGTTGACAAGGGAGGGGAACACTATAGGCATCCCAAAAGAACTTATTGGGATAATCTATTAAAGGCTTTAGACACACCCTTTGTGAACATTGAGCAATCAATCAAATATATCTTTGGCCATCCACAATGCAAGAAATAAGAAACAACTTTTATATACAGCCCGCACATGAAGTCATGGAAGCCTACTTGAGGGATAATGTCCACACTATTGAGGATCGCTATGTTGAACCTCTATGTAAAAAGCCCATAGACAAATTATATTCAAGGGAATATTTTGTTGAAGGACAAAATTTCATTGTACACTAAGCAGACCCGCATTATGCAATATGGTTGGGTAGGACAGAGGGCAATGTCTAAAGATATTCAGATGTTGTTGCTGGAACATACAAGATAGTGGTTCAGTGGTGGAAGTCTGCAGGAACATCAAGAGAAAAAAGAGCTTTCATATAAAAACTTTTTGAAATAACTCAACAGCGGGTTGTTGGAACATAATAAATGACATCCATAAATTCTGCGCTAAGCTTGTATAAATGACTTGCAATCAACTGATAGTTTGTTGCCCTAGTTACCAATTGTCTCCTCTGTGCATAAGTGTAGTCTTCAGTTTCCTTTATAGTAGTAAAGAACTTGACAATCTACTTAAACTGGTCCAGTATGGCCTCTACACAGAACAGGTCTATAAAAAATTAAGCTATCCTAATCCTAAGTCCTAAGACCACCTCATGTATACTTTAGGATATAGTTATTATCCAAAGTCTCATATACTTAGTTATGTGTTAGGGTCATGTTACTAATCTTCCCGATTAGGTACCATTGATTGTTGTGCGGTGGTTATGATTATTGTACTATTTATAATACACCCTACGGCACAAAACCCATAGCGAAACACCTGATTTCATTTATGGCTTCAAAGAGATGATAATGAAGTGGAAAGACTTTCGGTAATTTTTTCTTATATGTAATATTGCATTCCTTTGCCCTGGTAGATCGAGGTGCAAAAAAGCCAGCTGAGCTGATGAATAAAGAGGATATCAAGGGGGTTTACCCGCACTTATTGGGGGCAGCGGGAAAGGGTTCGAAACGAACTAAAGACCGAAGGGTTTGAACTTAACGCTCACTCATTAATTTACTTATATTATATATTCCCACCCAACCGGGGCGGGATGAAATTGAGCAATAGTGAGTCAGCGGTCTAGAAACTGGGCTATCCATTATGCCACACCACGATATAGATAGACGCGCTTTGTGAGCCAAAACAAGAGAGAGACATGCTTTGAACTGAGAGAGAGATAAACGCATAGTGATTTTGCCTCTCCCTTATGGTCGAGCAGCTCCGCAACCTTTGGCAACTTAGTTTTTTCGTGTACGCCACCGATGATTTAGTACGAGATAGAGAGAGTTAAGTGATTTCGCCAGCCCTACAATTTCATCTCCCCCTCTTTTTAAGCATGGATCAATATTTTGACAATTCTAAGCAACTTGCTTCATCGCCCCCTCTATAATTTTGATTTGAAGCTCTCGGCGACCTGCCTTTCCTTCCTTTCAAGATAGCTTTTATTAGATTGATCTAATCAGTATCCCTGAGCTGCCGGGAGGAGGTTGCATACTATAGAGATTGCCTTTGGAATGCCCCTCATTGTTCTTGGGTTTCCATATTCATCAATGCAATAAAAAGTTTTTATGTAACAATAAAGTTTCACTCTATGT
>NWUY0304004642.1:0-10496 GCA_004151065.3 Larix sibirica | reverse complement strand
CCGGCGGAGCTCAGGCAATTTCATTAATTAGAGCCCACTGGCTAGGATAGGAAGAGCGAGCCATACTTCTTCATTTTAGGACCTGCTAAAAACCTACCTAAATAACTATACCTTTTAGCCCGGATAAACTTATTGAAATGCCATTGTTGCTACTGCACTAGACTTCTCGGGGATTGGATGGGATAGATCAATGGATGGGTATGAGGAGGGTGAAGCAGAACCCGCATTAAATGGGTCAACACTACAGCACAGCGTGCATGCAAATAAAGACACTTTTGAGTCTTAGGTAAGGGCTTAGAAGGTTTAAAGTGTGGATACAGCGCGCTAAAATGGCCTTTATGGCAAGAGGTTTTCACCCTTCACCCGCTGCCAAAGCTTCTACTGCCCCCCCCTGCCTTAGAGGAAGGATGGAAGGCATCACCTTTTTACTATTCAGTATATAATGAAATTTATGACACTTATTATTCGCCCTTTCTTGACTACCTGCACTTACCTATTTGCACCCAGCAACGAACGTTTTCCCGCTCTGCGCCTAAAACCACGGAACCACACGCCCCTTATTGGCAGTTATTTGGGAAGGGACAGGTTAAGCATACCTACTGGATTACCTTCCTACCTTGAGCAAGTTCGCTGCCCCTTTACTTTGTAATTTAAGGCAGGCCCAAGCCGGAGGGAATTATGAAAGAAGTCATCGACTTGCCTATAGAAAAAATTGAGTTCTGGAACCCGGATGCGAGGTACGGTACTTATCGTCCAGCTTCAGGGCTTAATGGGTGGCTCGGATGATTCAATCAACCAAAACTAAACGGCTCATGGGTCGCTCGGAATAAGACAAGAGTTAACAGGCCGGTAAGACATATTTGTTGGGTGTCCGGGAGAATCAAAAGATGAAAGAGTAGGGAGCGAGCCTTCGTTGTGTGGCGTTTTAAGGGGACGGAGTCGCTCGACTAAAGGGAGAGGGGTCTCATAATAAATAAATAAATAAAGGCCCGATATCACCCGGTTCGACTTCGTTAGAACCCCATCTGAAACAGGCACAAGGGTGAGGGCAGGCACTAACATGAAAGGCAGGGCTCTTCCTAGTAATGCTGTTGGTTATAATGAATCAATCGGGGCAACGCTCGGCCGGAACAATAGGAATGGTACCAAATAATCTTTCGGCAAGTGTGATGCCTGTAAATGCTGTATGGAAGGCGGTCCAACAGCTCTATGGGAAGCCCCGTCCAACGCTGTAAGTGTGGGGCATTACTAAGTGGGGTAAGGAGTAAATAGAGGTTGGTGAAGCAGGTTGGTAGTAACAGTAAAGGTAAAGGGAAGTAGGCTGCTGAGTAAAGGTGAATATTCAAGGTTCTAAGTGCTGTACCCACAATTTCTGGCTGAAGCAAGAGGTTGGGGCATTGACCTGCGACAGTTCCTATACTGTCCAGCCTCCCCAACACATATATTTACCCTTTATTGATTGATTCGGGATATGGGAGAGATCACTTATGTGGTAGAGGTTAACCAGCCTATCTATAAAGAAATCCTGCCTGTACAGGGCAAAACCCGGAAATTGAGCATGCATTACACCGGGGGAACCAGATCAGAAGATAGATCATGATTTGCTTGCCCATGCCGATTAACACCATAACTAGTTCAATTTATCTAGTTTCAATATTGAAAGAAAAGTGGCCAGAGATGAGATATTAAAGCAGATGTTGAAGAGATGGCTTGCATTCCTTATACAGCTTTGGTGATGCTAATGGAGTTTGCTACTACCATTGCGGGTAGGTCCCGGGATATTTCACTTTATAGAATGAGCAGAATAAGGCTAATTATAAAGTAGTGGAGTCAAATTGAAAAGCTGATGAATAATCGAATTTGATTGACTGGTGCGATAATAATAAAGCATACTAGTTCAATTAGTCAAGGTTTTAGTTTCTAGTGATAAAAAATACTAGGAGGGATTGAGTAGGGTGATTGATGAAGTCCACACTCCACTCTCTAAGCCAAGAATAACCCGTTGAACTATGGTCATGACATCCACAGTGGGACTAGGGTTAGGTTTGTAGCTTTAAATCCAAACACAGGTCCAGACTAAATAATGCAGTATAGAATAAATGGTAGACTTAACGGGAAAGAAATAACCTCCTAGACTATAACCTGTAATGCTCCTTGTAATAACATAATAACATGTATATGTGTACTTAACTAAGTAGGTTATTCAGTGTTAAACTACACTACCCTCGACCAATATGCAAATGGATGTATGGGTGAAAACCCTCAAGCCATAAGATGGATGAAATAAGCATTCCCAAGCAATCGACTATATCAGCACTCTTAATCCATTTAGCTCAGGCAGCATGTAGGTCAAATGATACCTTGGTTTCTCCATTAAGGTCAAAGTATACATTGGGTTTTTCCATTTGGTAGGCTTAACCGGGGTATATATAGTCATTCTATTCATCCACCTTAGGCTTTGGTTGTTCTACATAAGTTACCTTAGGCTTGTCATACATTATTGACCTTAGGCAGGATGCTGTTGTTGGTAAATATCTTGGCTAATTCTTTCTTATCTTTGCGGTCTCCTTTCTTATTGTCTTTGTAGGGTATCTTCTTGTCTTCTTAGGTTATATTCTCGTCTTCCTAGGCTGGAGACCACCTCCTTCCAGTCCCACTTAATCCTTCCATTCCTACTTAATGAAATCCCCATTTCCGTTGTATTTATCATTTCACTCTAGTCTCTATTGAGAAGTAAAATCAATACTTCAATCAACATTTATAAATTATTTCTTTGTTGGGTGGTATATTTTTTTATTGTTTCTTGGTAACCTTACATTATATTGTTATTGTTGTATCAGCTGACCTCCCCTTGGGTAGGGCAGGTTCAACAGATTCCGTGGCATAAATGTGCACATGAAAGGACTCCATACCTACTATATTATTGTATTCTCTACGGAAAGCCTAACTCTCTACAAAACAACAAAGTGCGGAATAAACCATTACTACCCTCTTATTATCTTAATTGTACTTACTAGCATTGAACCAACAACACTTACATTCAAACCAATACAAACATTTAGTCAAGTTTATAGCTAATACATACATTTCAACTTATGCTAACAGTGAAAGCTATAACTAAACCTTACCACCCACCCTACAAAGAAGACAAAGTAAGCGATAGTAAGGGAGAGATACTTTAGTTAGACTGCTTACTAATAAGCTTTATCTTAAGACTGCTTCAGGGAGATACTCCCAAATCCCCTATCGCGACGTTCAAGCGTCCACATAGCCTATTTGCAATTTTCGCACTAAATGGAATTTATTTCATATTGTATTCTCCACGGCCATCGACGCTAAAGCATACAGTGCTAAAGCATACAGTTAAACTAGTTAATGATTTAATCTCTATTAGCAAGCAAGGTGCTCTCAACCACAAGGTGCTTTCAACCATGAGCAGTTCAATCTATCTTAGCAAGCAGGAGGATAAAGCTACTTACACTAACATTTAAAGCTGCTTCTATCACTAGCTGGGGTTGGTGGGCTGAGAAGCAGTAAACCCCGTGACTCGTGCTAGTCGCTGGGCTGATAAGCTTTTACCGCACTATACAATAGGCTCTTGAAACTGGTATAACCCAATGTTGTCCAATCTGAAATGGTATAACCCGATCGATGTTGCCCAAGAGAACACATGGTCTAAACGAACCTGTCCTCGTGAAACAGTGTCATGGGGAATCAATAGTATCGTTCACCAATAAATAGTTATCACTGTAATAAGAACCTTTACTCGTAAACCTAAAGCAATAGAAATAGTCCCGTAAAAGCGGTCTAACCTGAACCTCGTACCACCAATGGTCTCAGAACAAATGGTCTAGCAAGTGACCTTACCCAATAGTGTAATAAACAATATAAATAAGTAGTGCTTGCTACCTCCCTCAACCAATATAGCTCTGGAAACAAAGAAACGGAACTCCCACGAATAATAATCACTGGAATAATAACGATTACTCGCAAACTCACCTGCCAAGCAACCTAACCTGGCCTACGGAGATTATATAGACTGATTCTACTGACCCTAAAGCATTTGAACCAAGCTGTGTGAACCATAACCCCCAAGCAATCGAACCAAGCTATCGAGAAAGAACCATTCAAGCCATCGAACAAACCAAGCAATCTAAACTGCCAAGCAACCTGACCTACCTCTACTAACTAAGCTAGCTAACCTACCCCCAAGCAATCTATAAAGCAATCTATCCCTTGCTCAAGCTATCGAGAAATAACCGTCCACTAATGCTTCCGTCCACTACCTCGTATCGCACCTACCAACCAATACCGCTAGCTAACGAACAAGCTATCTCACCGTCCACTACTGCTTCTATCACTGTCCACTACACCGACTTCCAATAACCCTCTATCCGCTATGCGTCCTATCGCTAACTAACTAAGATACTCTACGATCCTTTCAGGCACTTCTTGTTAATTTTATTATATAAGGCCTCTCCTTACTTACTCCCTTTGGTCCAGTACCTCCCTATAGAATATATAGGTAATTCATACTATATATTGGGTCTACTACCACCCGGACCACTCCTCCTTTTTCATTTTATTTCATCCCGTCCCGCCCTTCGCTTCGGGCCGATGGAGATTCAATTTATCCCTTCGGGCTTATGGTAGTTTATCTTAATTTTTATGGATGGATGGGATAGATATTTCTATTTTTTTATGATTGTCTATATATTTTATCCAGTAAAATAGATTAAGGTAGGCCAACGGGACCCAACTAGGACCTTCGCGCGCATTATATTAATATGAAATATGCCTTTATGAGCTTTCCTATCTTTGTATGGTTACAGGAAGTTTACTATAGGTAGGTTTCTGGTTACGGCAAAAAATACCTGTACTTTCTTTAGTCAAACCTAAGCTAGGGATATAGAGTTGCCCGGTGGATACTAGCCCCTGTACAATTAGTTGCTTACCCGGACGGATAGTAGCTACTGTACGAGTCTTTGTCCTCAGGCTGGGATTAAACCAAGGAAAGCTCGCCCCCTAAAGCGGAGCCCACATACCCCAAACCCCCTTATACTATTCGGGTTCAGCCAATAGGGAGGCCACAGACCTCCTTATACTCATTATTCGGGGGAATGCGCAGGCACCCAACCCTTACATACATATTTGACCTTCCTTTGTATCCCAAGGTAGGGTTACATCTATACAGGTATAACTATCTGGCCTATAAACGCGTAAAGGCTTGCCTAAGGTAAGGAAATCTTCTTAAAAATAGGTCAATTATTTAATAATAGACATGTTAAACAAATGATAGCTATGCTAGAAGATGATGAATCTGTTAGTGCCCCCATGCCAGAGAGTAATGTTAGACAAGTGAAAATAAAGAAAATAATAGGATAAGATCAGATTAAAATGATTAAAAGAGGATACGAACTATAAGATGTGATGTTGAATCCAGGATGCAATGTGAACATCCTTCCAAAGAAGTCATGGGAACTAATGGGCAGACCCAAGTTGGTTGAGTCACCTATTCCATTTATATTGGTGACTCAATATAGAACTGTGGCGTACCTGTATGCCTTCCTTAGCCATCGAGGCACTCCATATTAAATAAAGTAGCTGGTAATTGAAATATGTAAAAGGGGAAAAAAGGGCCAACTATAAGTTGAAAGGAAGCAATTGATCTGCATGAATTTGGCACTGTAGCTGGTAAATTCCCCATTACGAACGTGGCCTTTTACAATTTTTATAGTGCGAACATGGCCTATGTCACCGAAAAGGCTCCGATAAAACATGCAATTCCCCTAAGAAACGCTCCGATAACTATTTTGGTCCCAACCAATTTATGAGCACCCAAATAGTAAAATAAGGAGTGACCTGGAGGCTCATTCTACCAAAGTGCAACTACTATGGTTTACCCGATGCGGACGAAAAACAAATTGATAGGTTTTCAATTTCAATAGGAAGAGCTGGGGCCTAGGTCAATTGGTTCTCCACCTGGATCTGCGCCCGGAACTGATGGCTTGAATGCTCTTACCTCTGCCCATACTTATGCTTCTGCCACTGATGCCTATGCTTCTGCGGTATAAACTGAAATGGATTACGAGTCAACCGATAAAAAAACTGCTGGTAGTGATGCTGCTTCATTTGGATCAATAGCTTAAACCTATGCCTTTGCCTCTTCTCCTCCCGTTACCTCTACTGCTTGTGTCTATGCCCTTGCATCTTTACCTGGAACTGGATATGTAACCGGAGAATATGTTTCTCGGTATTGATTTATACGGGCTGGCGATCTTACCTATTTGGATCCACAATACATACTTGCTTTTGTTTCTCTGCCCAACGATACCCCATCTAAATCTGCTCCATAAATCGCAACCACCTTAGCTGCTGGATAAACAACTGCAACTAGTACTGCTTTTGTTCTGTAAAAAAGAAAAGCTAGACCTGCTACTGGCTCTGCTGGTGGATATACTACTGCTATCTTTAATGTTCCCTATGAAAAGTTTTATTGCTTATATGATTCTATGAATGGGTGATCTACGGCCGAAGTGGAAGCGTAGTGAAAGCTACCGGAAAATGTGTAAACCAATCTACTTTTGGCTAAGTAATGTGCAATGGCCACATATTGTAATTTTGCTCTACAAAAATTCGATTTTGATAGAGCTGAGTGAGAGGTTTTGTACTGGGTATTAGAGCGATGTATTAGAGAGCTTAGTGAGGGGTTTATTAGAGCTTAGTGAGAGTTTATAGGTTTTTTAGAGAGATACTTAGCTTAGTAGAGCTAGATGCTTGGCTTATTCTTGCTAATAATTAACTAGCTTTATTACTAGCTTAGCTTATAGCTTTATAGCTGCTTGCCCGGAGATCGGACTGATTGCCTATATATTGGAAGGTCTTTTGCCGGATCATCGGAAAAGCATCGAGATTGGGATCATGAAAACCTTGAAAACCGTTTATATGACCATCGCCTGGAAAGAGAAACGCGAGTTGGTGGTATCCCATGTGTTCTTCCCTTAAGCCAAGGTGTCGCTTAGCATCATTGCCCCTGTGAGTACCTACACCCAGAAAATAGCCATAGCCTTGGGGTAAGCCTTTCTAGTCGACATGTTGGTGGAAGTCCCTATCGTAAGTACCTGTGTGTGTCCTCGTTCAAGTAGTCGATGTGGTATCAAGGAGAAAAAAAACACAAATACAAGTAGCCGTCTATAGTAATCACTTAATATAGCAATCACCAGCTAATCAATAAACCAATCAACATTGATCAATTACAATCCGACCCAATCAATTTTATTCCAATCAATAAAAGAAAGAAAGAAATCCCCTCTCCCTTTAGTCGAGCGACTCCGTCCCCAAAATATTAACGTTTATAGTCCTTTGCAATCTCCTTGTGTTTCAAGTCCTCCCCTTCAGTAGATGCCCTATCCCTCTGACAGCTATAGTAGCCAGTAAAGTAACAGTAGCAGTAGATGTTGGATCCCTGAAGGTGGCCCAAAAAGTGGTGGCGGTTATAAGTATCGCCCCTGTGTGTGTCCAAGTAATACCCGTGATAAAAGTCCGTGTGTTGGGCCTTATGGGAGGCGTGATGAAAGCAATCCCTTAGGTTCAATTCAGCAATACTTAAAGAGAGGAAATAAAGTAGTGCGGAATAGGAAGACGTCGAGTGCTTGTCTCTGTTGTTTGCACGGCTCTACTTAGGTTCTAAGTAGCTGGTGCTTCCATTGTCCTTTGTAGCTACAATAGGGAAGTAAGTGGGTGCCAGAAGTAAGTATTAGCCCCGTATCTATCGGTGTATTATGGGCGAAGGAATCGGAAAGGGTTTTTCCTCGCTAGTTCACTTCCCCCTGCTTTGGTTGGTCTGCAGCTCGTGTCTTCCGCTGCGCTGCTACACTGGTGTGTTCTGCCACTTCGCCTTGTTTCCCCCAAGGACCTTGGAGCGGGAAATGCGCTGGTTCATCGCCCTGCTACGACTCGTCTCAGAACCGCAAAGAACAACACCGCGTAGTCGTCTGAACTCGGAGACAGTAATTCCTTTCTGCTTAGCTTAAGCACAGTTAAGCTAATCATTCTGCGTTTTCCTGCATGCAGATTGGCACAAACCAGGACAAGCACTTACCAAAAGGTAGGTTTCAATCTAATTTATCAGTGGCTCCGCCAAAGCCCCACCATTGCTAAGGCTAAGGCTAAGGCTCTCCCTCGAGCAGTGCTAAGAAGTGTAGCAAACTCGTTGTCAGCCAAGAACCAACCCTTATTGCCTCACTGTTTGCTGCACCACCCACCAAGAACGCCCTCTTTACTTTAAGGGAACTCATACAACGTAAACCTGTTGTGGATATCCACTGGAAAGCAGCGGGACCCGCCAAAACCCACTTCAGTAACGCTTTTTAATTCAACACATCGGAACGCTCTCTTCTTCCGAAAAGGCAGGCCCGCTATTCTCTTCACACTTATATAAATCATCCAATCCCGATACAAAGCCAAGAGCTAGTACAGAAGCATCAATAGCACCAGTTTCTTCAGCAGATGATCCTACAGACTCTGCTGCATATCCTACAATTCCAATTCCAGGTACAGCAGTAGTTCCAGCATAACCAGTAAAAGTACCAGTAGCTATACCGGTTAATTAACCCAGATAGCAGTGGCACCAAAAGCATATTTCTCTGGTTGTGGTACCCCGTTCTAGCTCGTGCTATAGCTTGTATCTTGGGAATGTACTAAAAGTCGGAAAAAGGTAAGCTACTGATGGATAAGCTCGATCTATTGCTTAGTATACTTACTCTCAATCTGGACCTGGATGATCCGTATCTGGTGCTGTTTAAGCCGCTACTGGTGGACGGGATGCTAGATCAAGCTATCGACCTGCTTATTGCCTCTGCTTTCACTCGGTCAACTGGTACTGGGTAAACTGCTGCTACTGGATCTACTACGACTGGTGCTGGATCTACTGTAGCTGATACTGCATCGTGATCAAGAACTGGTTCCTCTCGACCCGGAGCGAGCCGCTAGGAGCAACGTGAAAATAACCCATAAATATGTACGTGAAAGAACCAACCTCCTAGCTTATCGATGCATCGTAATAGAAGGTAAATTGACATACCACCTTAGCTGCTAGGAAAATGCACAAGGTACCAAGTTGGCTGCTACAGATACCATTAATTGGATACTGGATTGCGCGAAGAATGCGTCGTATAATAACAGATTTGTGTTTGTCCCTAGCTATTTTGTTCAGCTTGTGATACTTGACTCTTCTCATTTAACAAAACTTATTAACCTTCATATAATATTTTCATGTTGCTCTTGGAAAAAGTTGTCTTTACTACATTAGTTTCTGAGGATTCCAGTCGCATAGGTGAGTGTTCTTTTGTGAGAGGGTTGGGTCTGTCCTGTATATTGTACTTCTTGCCTTGTGAAACTCTAAATCTTGAGTTCAGTCCAACACCAAACCAAGCCGAAGTTCGGAATGAACCAGAATCCACATCTATGATATAAAAGGGGTGGGAAAACCAGGAGATAGGAGAGTGGGACTTTATAAATAAGGCATTAATGGAGATTACAGATCTCCACTTAGACCTCCCCTTATAGCAGCCAGTTCTACACTTTTAGCTTCTCTAGAGCGGGATCTTCTCGTATTATTTTTGAATATTTAATGAAATTCTAGTGTACACTTATATTAAGGGATTTCTCGCTTGTCCAAGTTACTTCAAATTGAGGTTACGTCACGCGAATTTACCACCTGGATAGGTCCAATAGGTCTTGCCCTTGATACGCCACTTTAGATTACTGAAATTACCAACCAAGTGAGAGCCACCCTAATATTGTTAGGGCATTAGGTAAGCCTTAGGCTGTTAGGAGGGCTCCTGGAATTAGCTGGGGCTTAGGGGGGCTTAGAATAGAGGGTATTAGTTGGAAGGTCAAAGGTCAAAGCGTGTCCAGAACCCGCCCGTCTTATCACTGTATCCTTGTATGTCCGTGTCTCGAGCGAGCCCTATAAACGCTGTATCCTCGTCCGTCCGTACGCTTCAACTGCAGCCCGAGCCCGTATATCCTATACTTTACGTCTGTGCCCAGAGCTATAAACCGTATACTTGTATGTGTACTGAGTGAGCCCTAGAAGCGAGCCCTAGAACCGTATTCTTTTCCATGTCGTGTCAACCCTTTGAGAACCACCGCCCCCGCATTCATTCCGCAGTTAAGCAAGACGGGACATTACTATATAATAGCGGTTCAATCCATCTCTATATTTACATTCTAACAACCCTAGCTATCGCTCGTAAATACCTCCTAGCTCTATCTCTTCTACCTTCAGCATAGGGGGTAAGGCCAGCAGCAGTATTTGCTGGTACAATCAGGTAGAGTACGTTCTTTCTCCAATTATTCCTATTGATGACCTACAGCTTCTTCTTCTGAGACAGGTAAGTTTAGTTTTATATGGGGATCGTCTTTCTAACAAGTTTGCCCCTTGCCCTCCCTTGCCCTCCCTTCGGTCAAGCAAGTATACCTTTGGTCAAGCA
>NWUY0304004641.1:0-25082 GCA_004151065.3 Larix sibirica | reverse complement strand
CAAGTATACCTTTGGTCAAGCAAGCCTTTCCTTAGTTTGAGCCCATTTATCCTAACAAACTCCGGTTCCATTATCTACAGACAATGGGATTTGCTGTTATTCCAAAAGATAATACTTGTGCGAAAAACCTAGAGCCAAGAACAGCACTTTCAGAAGATGGGCTCAGGATGGTGGAGCTTGAAGCATAGGTGAGGAGTATCTCATGTGCAGAGTCTGGTAGAGAGTAAAGTAGTAAGACAAAATGCTCTGAGTTAGTTAGACAACTGGCTAGGGGTGAGCACAACACTAGAGCTAGGACTATTGCCTCATAGATGCTACCACCATGTGCGCGATGTAGCCTAGAGAGAAAGGTACAATCAGAGCTTGGGAGATCCCAACAACTACCAAGAACCTTCCTCCATTCAAGGTAAGAACACTATACCATTTGGGTGAGACCGGTTATTCGGGTAAGAAGCGGGCAAGTTGGGAAGTAAATAGGTCTTGTTTCGTTTTCCTACCTACTTGATCTTGTTTCATTTTCCTACCTGCTCAGCTTGAAGGAGACTACTTTGACATAATTACTCAAAAGATAAGATTGCACCGTGCGTGTAAGATCGCATCGTATTGATCAATGAGTAAGATTGCATTATAAGATTGCCTCATATTGATAAACATAGAAGGCTGCATCATCATAATATTGCATCATAAGATTGTATCGTAGAATTGCATTGCAAGATCACGGGTAAGGTTCATTTATATGGCATTCCATTTATTTACATACCGTGGAGAATTACTTCTCTATTGACTGAAACATACGAGGATCATATCGATGGGAAGCACCTGCAGAGTTGCGGTAGGTAGCGATAAACGCGTGCTAAAAGGGCAACTGAGACGGTTTTCCAGATTGGTTACATTCTCCTTCAACTCAACTATTATGACTTGATTGGTATATTCGCTTCTTAAACCCAACCCCTCCTTATTCAATATCCTTGCTGCTTTCAACCCGACCTCGTGATAGTTTGTGGGCTTATCATCTGCTTGTAACCCGTTACTCGTGCTAGTATTCTTGGGCTGATCATCCATATACATTGATCTCTTGGGTCCACCACCATTTGACCACTCCTCGATTTCCCTTCTTGGACGGGCTCGTACCTCACCCACAACAGGCGAGTCACTTAACGTACCTCTTATTATATTTATAGTTACCAAATATGGTAATTGAGTCATTACTTAATAAATGTGTAAAAGCATTTGTAGAATAATAGACCCCCTTGACTTATTACCCCCAAATACTTTGAATATGGTGTTATGTTTTCTCCTTGTTATATCCCTGGTATCCAAAATGATACGAGTAAATGCGTTAAATAAACACTTAATGTAAAGTGATATATAGAGTATGTTCTTAGTCTAACTTGAATTGCAATTGGTGCTGATCAGCCAAAGACATAGACGGGAGGTATAATTGGATTTGATAATTATTGCGCATAAATAGTTGGGGAGCATGGACACTACAACTAAATTAGGTGAAATTAATGAGCTTTCCCGAACGAGGCATTCTTTCCTTCATAAGCTGGCAATCCTTCTATTCATATAGAGAAAGACCCAACTAGGTATGTGAGGAGCAGACCAGATCCGGAAGAAGCAAATTAAGGGTTAGGGGCAGCTAATCTATCTGCTTTAAGCTCGACCAGTCGTTCATTGAAAATATAGGGTTATGAACCTGGTCATTCAATAGAATGGATTTTTATACTGTAACTCAATAGAGAAGTATAAAACTTACTGCTTAGCCTAGTTTTTCTGGTTAGAACATACTTCGCTTGAGCCAAGTGGAGTTACGAAGGATAAAAGCTCAGTGAAGTCATACTTTATTTACCTGGGTCTGGGTAAAACATCCGAGAAAAAGAGCATAGGGATAGCTCGCAAGTCTGGAATTAATCTCTTTATTATTATTCCCAACGCTGGAAGGGGTTAAGTTTTTTAACCCGCTTATTATTTGTCGGTATAAGAGTAGTATATGCATAACCATCAATGCTTAGGTGCTTCAATGCCAGCAATAGCAGTAGCAATGAAATATGGTACTAATCATCCGTAAATATGGTCTAAATGTGTCCTCGGAGAAAAGGAGTATTCTCGTCCCTCACGACACGTAGACTATGTTCCCTCAACATGGCAGAATTGGTATAAGACGCAGCAGAATACACAATTATGAGGATTTGGGTTAATCGCAGTATTATACTCCTCCTCTCTGCTAGTATAGTGGTTAGTCCATCTGTTCCAATAGTAAATTCCTAGGTAGTAAGCTCCTAACCTACCCGTTCTCGATAGTAGGTTCTGTCCGGAGAGAAATCTGACCCAACGAATAAATAAGTCTTTCAATCCCACTCACCGAAAAACGCAAGCAATCCACTTACTTGACCCTATACTTATTGCAATGAATCAACAAGTATCCCAATCTTTATTACGAATTTCCTATATCTATAGTTGATAAGCAGGTGGTACCTCTATATTATTACACAATAGGATAAGGCGAGTTCTAAGGAATTGCTTCAACATGGGTAGCAGTTTTAATGAAGGGGTAAGTAACTAGCCCGAATAGCTCATATGAATAGTATGAATAAGCAATGCCTAAACTTAATTAATGGATGTTTCCGCTTAACTCCCGGTTCCCAGACTAACTGTATTGGCAGGACCAATCACTCTTACTCAAAGGAGTGGGAAAATAATATATATTTATTGCTTTAACTATATTCTATAGATAATTCTATAGATAGCGCTTCACGGTAGCATTTGGTTTGGGGAACTTTGGATTATTAGCTTAGCCCAATATTTTGCAGATGTACTTTGTATTGAGTATGAGTAGCCCAACTAGTCGATAAGGTTTGATATATATATAATCGCATTTAAGAACGTTTTTTAAGTTGACTCAGAACTGCCTTCGTAACTACTTCCAATTATTGGATCAAATGGGGATCTGTACTTTCAGCATTCGAATTACCTTTAGAGGCCTACTCTATGGAAGATTACTTTCGGCACATGAACAAGCTGTCCTGTTTACTTTATATTACTGACTTACTTACTACCTTCACTTTTAGCATTGGACGGATATGCTTGCTTGGGCACTCTTTAGTATTACCCTGGATTATCGTGCGTAGAAACTACCCTATAGATTGGATTCATTACAGCCATAACTTATGAGATCAGATCGTTGGGTGGGGGTCACTTTGTATTTACTTTTTAAGCCTAGCCTTTACTTATTTGCATCATCTCTATGCGTCTTCACAATCACCCTCGATAGACCCACTTAGACCTTTTAGAGTTTTGGATGGGCTCGCTTGGGCTGGTTGGCACTGAAGGAGGGAGTTACTCAAAAACAGACTTGAAAAATATCGTATTAGTAATATCATATACAAACAGATATCGAACGAGTTACATATGTTCGGGAAGGCCGGTTCCAAAATGCTCAGGGGGGGCGTTGCATGTGCTCGATCACCGGTCGCAAAATCACTAAGTAAGTTGCAAAGCTGTTTTATAAATCCTCCTGAAATTGCAGCTCAAATGACACTGAAATTTAGACCATTTCTTAAGAGAATTTACTTAAATTGTGACAATTTGCAGTTCGATTTTTCAAATTGATCATATGAAAATGAAGGGGGGATAAATGCTCACGCCTGAATGCATCGAGATAAAATGTCTGTTTGTGTCATATCTCCCGCACCGGCGGCGGTGAAATAACTACAAAAATAGAAGAGAAATAGCTAAAATTAAGGGTCCTGTGTACGCGACCGAGCGATTCTGTCGTGATGCTGCATGATGCAAAGCCACTCTCAGAACAGCTGGCTCTTGCTCAACGTAATCTCGCCTAGTAGATCTCCATTTGCATGCAGGCTGATCAATTTCATTTGAAGTGTGTCTTTTTTATCTCTCTATGATTTCTGGTGGATTTCATCCATATTTTCCACTATGACCCAATCTCATTTCTTCTTGTCAGTTTTCGAAAATGATGGAGGACGTCTTCTTGGATGGATTCTTTTTTCTTTTTAGATGGCTTCTTTTCTCTTTGGGAACCGACGATGGAGGACGTCTTCTTGGATGTTTTTGAACCGATGCACATCTTACTTATAGTGCACCTGGAGAAGTTGCTGAGCCCATTTTTGTATAATTATGTATATAACGCACTGAAAAACTGACCCATCTTACGAGATAGGCATTGATTGATTGATGGACGGACGTATGGCCAACTTAGTGAGGGAGTGAGACGGCTGGTCCTTCGGACGGATATGGAGCTCATTCAAACCCGACGGATCAAAAGGACAGAATGACGTGTTACCAGGAAGGGAAAGAAAGCAGGGAAGGAATCAGACTTTTGTTCCTTTCAACTGAAGAAGCCAGTACCACAGATGCCAGAACCTTTTCCCTCTCACCTTTTTCCAAGTCCACCAGTCATATACTCTCACCCTTTAGCCTCTCATATTTACCCATTCACCAGGAGGAGCCAAGCCAAGTACAACAGATGGAAGGAATAAGCCTTCCTTTCAACTTGAACCTTTTGCCAGATCCCAGATCCCAGAAAGAAACCCCCGAACCTTCCTTTACCTTCAGCCTTTACTCTTTTGCCTTCAACCTTTCGCCCTCATCACCAAGTTAAACAGATGCCTTTACCCCTTCTCACAGTTACTAGGAGCCCTTAAACACCCTTCTCACCTTATGCCTCACCCTTTCAACTTCTGTCGGGATAGGCGTTATCACAGACAAATGACACATCTAATGGCAGAGGCCTTACAACTCACCCATCTGCCAATAGCACGTAACCTTTATTCCCCATTTCACGTACCCATCGAGGCAGCTGATCCACCACGAATTACTTATTTATCTATTCCCACCCAACCGGGGAAAAATGACCCTCACCATAAATGGATGAGCGATTCCAAAAAAGCCGGTTTTTCAAATTTATCATATTTTGATGAGATGCATTAGGGGATATGCTAATTAGCCAAGGATATTCTTATGGTTTTTATTTAACTAATCCACATATAACAGTACTAATAGTGTAATCCATTAAAATAAGGCAAGATAATAGTCATAACATTAGGCCATTTCCTAGCTTATAAAGTTTTGCTAGCCGTTCTCCAACAGGCTCTTCCTTATAATGTGAGTGGCTTGCGCAATGAACAAACTAGGAACCACAAACTCTGCAGGGATCACGGCTTCTCACCCATCTATAGCTGAAATGGTGTCTGCTTGTGCAATTTTTAGTGTTTTCTTGTAAGCCCAAAGTATTTATGGAACTCTTTTACCCCAATTATCTCAATTTGTTGAGCAGACCTCGGTCAAACCATTCTCTATAATCTTATTCAAAGCTTTTACTGTCCTATTAGCTTGTGGATGATACGCTATTGTGATGTTGAATTAAAAACTCCCGAGTGATAGTTTGAATAGTAGAACTTATAAAGTGGCGGCCTTGATCACTTGTAAAACTTCTAGGGCAACCAAACCGAGTGATGATATGCTCAAAAAGAAAACGTGCTGCAGTATCAGTAGAACAATCTTGAGTGGGTGCATCCTCCGCCCATATAGTGAGGTAATCTGTTGCAGCGATAATGTATCGAGCCTTGGAATGCTTAGCAGGTAAGCTAATAGGTCCAAAAAAGAAAAAAGAAAGAAACTTTCCACTTTGAAAATGGTTGAAGTGCTCTTACTGGATGTAGTTTCAATTAGTATATCCTATATGGTTTTCCCACCCGTTGACACACATTGCAACTCTTTACATAGTACGTAGCAGCAATGAAGTATTAGACCAAGTTACAAGGAAGGAAGCCTATTCATTCACAGATGGCTTTTCAGGGTACCATCAGGTCAGAATCACAGAAGAATACAAGAATAAGACCACATTCACTACATAATAGGGTTACTTTCTTATAATGTGATGCCATTTGGATTGAAGAATGCACCTGCAGTGTTCTCCCGCATTGTGATTGCGGCATTCAAAGAGTATATTCATCATTTCCCGGAGTAAAATAGCAGTATTATCCGAGCATTTCTGTTTAGATAGATTATCTTATAGATTAGGTTTAGTATTACTAACTTATGAGAACTTATTGTTTGCTTTGGGCGTTTTACTGTACGACTCTCACGCACGCTCGGCCGTTCATATAGCTATGTTCATGATGTTTTATAAGTAATGCTTTTGTGACTGCTTTGACCCCATAATGCCGCTGAAGGTGGAACGTTTAACCACTCCGTCCACCTTTTGTTTAAGCTACTAACACTTCCATACACATTATATAGCTATATGATCTGTGCAACCCCCGGGTCATTTAACCTTTCAAGGTTGTCTCCGTGTATATGATTAGTATCCATATAGTTTTTATTGTGCTGTAGCCATATAGTTGTATGGGTAAGTTTGAACGGTTTTCGCTTTTACAACTTGTGACGATCAGTTGCCACCAACCGCTTTTCCTATTTGCTTAACGGTAGGACTATGCTGGTACTTCTATAAACGGGTTAGGTATTTAGGGGGCCAATAATACTGTAATTACTTACGTCTGTGGCGTTATAGTGTTGCTACGTTAGGGAATAGCGAGACCTTCCCTCGCACTTGGCCTTCTTAGTTTCTTTGTGCATTGCTTTGCGTATCCGGTTGGTCATGTCTGAGATCTAGTTGTTCCGCCTAGTCCCTATTACGCTCCCGATCCAGCACGTTCGCGGACCTCGGTTATATGCATTGCTCTGCTGTCACTAAGTCGGATGAATCCATCTTCCTTTGTAAGTAAACTAACCCTATAACTCTCTCCAGCTCGTTCGTTTGTTTAGTACTTACTATTTGTGTCTATGCAAAGAGCTCCTATTTCTATCCCATCTTTGGGAGATCAAGTCGGGACGGAAGACGGACGACAGCCTACACATTTATTGATCAATTTTATCCATACCGCTTGTTGCACCCGCTACCGCTTTCTATTTTTTCCCGCTTGTCGGCTCCGCTATACATTGTGCAAATAGGGACTATCTTTTCACTCTGTGTGTCCCTGGGAAGACCTATTTAAACAACGCTGCGGGGCCGTCCTATTTCGTTTCTATGCTTTTATCCTGGGAGGTGGTCCCTTTCAAAATGCTCCTGAGATTCTATTTCTCGTGGGGAGGCCTAGCCCCAAAAACCCATTCTGATATTTCACATTTCATCAGTTCCTAACCCACCTAAGCAATTGCCCTGCCTCACTCTATACCCTTGTTCTTATTGAATAGGACTTACTGTAACTCGAGCTCTGCCTGCTAAAGTTCAAACGCGAAGGAAGCGGGACGAACTAGCCACTTGCAGGGACGGACCCGACCAATAATATCGAGTCTACCTACGAAACCCACCTCACGAACCATCCCACCCATACCGACGCACCTACACCAAACCACCACAGGGAATACACGATCCATCACACCAAGAAAGATTTACAACAGCTTGTTACACACGTCGATATACATTTCGAGTATCATATGCAAAGAGCCATTCAGGGAGGGGAGGTAGCGCCAGCGTGAGGTGTTAGCACCCATTCCCCAAACTCACCCATTGCAGCCAAGTAAGTTGCCACCAGACGGGAGAATTTGAGCCAAGTTCTTACCATATGAGCATATTGCTTGAGTTCCCTAGTTTCCACCATACGCGAAAGATATGTGTTTCCAAGTTGCCACGATAACGAGATATTGATTGAGTTCAAGTTGCCACCAGACGAGAGAGATTGAGCCAAGTTGTTATCATACGAGATATCAATTGATTTCAAGTTACCAACATATCCGAGAGATTGCCCTCATCGTTACACACCTGTCATCCACCCATAACCCCCCTCGTTGCACAGTTCACCCGTCATACCAAGCAATTTCCCCCATTGAACCATGGAATGAGATTGATTATGTTCCCCATTTGCCATGGAACGAGATAGATGATGATATTCCAAAAGTTGCCACCATACGAGATATTGAGTTACACATATTGCCACGATACGCGACACATCGAACCAACACAGTTGGTCGGCATGGATGGGGCACAGAGTTACGGAGCAGGTCCATCAGAACACGGCTTGCGAGGAGGCTTGATTAACATAGCCAGCTTTGAGGCTTGCTTGGTTGGGTGTGCAGACATAAAATTGCTATTCAATTTCTGCCTACCTTGCTTTACTTTCCTTCAGTGTTACCATCAACCTGGCGTCTTTACCACTCTTTATAGACCGGCTCCATTATCTGAACTTATATCTTGGAAGGAAGGCAGGCCTTGCTTGCTTCGGTGGGTTTGCACTTAGACCAGTCATATTTACCTTTGCCTACTTCCCTTTGTGCATCCACCTGTTCTCTTTACCAACCAACCTAATCCTCTATTCCATATCTCACTTACCTAACTTACTTACCCCACACCTATTGCTTCAGCCAGAAAGAAATCCTTTGTAAGGTAGGCATGCTATCCACCTTTTATACTATACACTTACTGCTTTATCCTACTTAGTTGATAGAGGGAGGGATAACCTGGCAAAGCTGGAATACTCTTGGACAGGACAGATACCTATCTTATCGTGCGTGGAAACTACCTATTTCGTCCAAAACTTATGAGATGAAATTGGGACGGGTACAGCACTTATTAACCGACAACTAGGAACCTTTCCTCACCAGTCTCCTTTTATCCTTTTTACTTTTCTTGACTTACCCACCTACTTCACAACCTATCTTTACTGCCTGCCTTACTTACTTTAATTTACAGCATTGGATTGGATGGATGATGGAAGGGCTTTCAAATAGAGAGATAGATATTTTTGCACGGGCTTCATACAGTATTCACCAGCTTACAGAACACTTACTTAATTAATATGCTGGGTGGGTACCCATATTTATATTGTCCCGGCCAGATAATAGTTAGGAATTAGAAAAGCAGTCCTAGGAAGAGCCCTCAGAGCCTTTTAGGAATGGCTTATCACTCCTTTATTATTTTCCCACCCACTAGACACACCCAACCTTACTTAGAACCTAGTAAGTCAGGAAGAGGAGAGAAGGTATGGCAACTAGTAGATTAATACTATAAACCAATACACCCTATTAATTATTCTTTTTACCACGTATTAACTTATAGGTATCACATATTACCTTCTGGTTCGGCCAAGTCTGATACGATTCATCCCTTTGAACCCACTTACTAGGAATAGACTTACCTTTCTTTTCATGCCTGCTACCTACCTATCTGATAGTTACCCACCTGAAGTAAGACCTAGACCTGCCTCCTATACCAATTCTTTAATTAATTGCTTTGTGGGGAAAGCTAGAGACCTCTCCAGGATTTCCTGGCTGGTCGTTTTCTTATTGCTGGATCGGGCTTAAAAACCCTTTCCTTCTTATTCGCCGTACCACCTTCACGACTTACCTTTCCTTTGCCCTAAACAGTAGCGTTCACCAGCTTCCTTTAGAGCTCTTGGATTTTACGCCTTCCTCCAGACAGCATTCACAATCATACTTGCTTAAATATCTTGGTGGTACCACTAGGACTATTCCGGCGGAGCTCAGGCAATTTCATTAATTAGAGCCCACTGGCTAGGATAGGAAGAGCGAGCCATACTTCTTCATTTTAGGACCTGCTAAAAACCTACCTAAATAACTATACCTTTTAGCCCGGATAAACTTATTGAAATGCCATTGTTGCTACTGCACTAGACTTCTCGGGGATTGGATGGGATAGATCAATGGATGGGTATGAGGAGGGTGAAGCAGAACCCGCATTAAATGGGTCAACACTACAGCACAGCGTGCATGCAAATAAAGACACTTTTGAGTCTTAGGTAAGGGCTTAGAAGGTTTAAAGTGTGGATACAGCGCGCTAAAATGGCCTTTATGGCAAGAGGTTTTCACCCTTCACCCGCTGCCAAAGCTTCTACTGCCCCCCCCTGCCTTAGAGGAAGGATGGAAGGCATCACCTTTTTACTATTCAGTATATAATGAAATTTATGACACTTATTATTCGCCCTTTCTTGACTACCTGCACTTACCTATTTGCACCCAGCAACGAACGTTTTCCCGCTCTGCGCCTAAAACCACGGAACCACACGCCCCTTATTGGCAGTTATTTGGGAAGGGACAGGTTAAGCATACCTACTGGATTACCTTCCTACCTTGAGCAAGTTCGCTGCCCCTTTACTTTGTAATTTAAGGCAGGCCCAAGCCGGAGGGAATTATGAAAGAAGTCATCGACTTGCCTATAGAAAAAATTGAGTTCTGGAACCCGGATGCGAGGTACGGTACTTATCGTCCAGCTTCAGGGCTTAATGGGTGGCTCGGATGATTCAATCAACCAAAACTAAACGGCTCATGGGTCGCTCGGAATAAGACAAGAGTTAACAGGCCGGTAAGACATATTTGTTGGGTGTCCGGGAGAATCAAAAGATGAAAGAGTAGGGAGCGAGCCTTCGTTGTGTGGCGTTTTAAGGGGACGGAGTCGCTCGACTAAAGGGAGAGGGGTCTCATAATAAATAAATAAATAAAGGCCCGATATCACCCGGTTCGACTTCGTTAGAACCCCATCTGAAACAGGCACAAGGGTGAGGGCAGGCACTAACATGAAAGGCAGGGCTCTTCCTAGTAATGCTGTTGGTTATAATGAATCAATCGGGGCAACGCTCGGCCGGAACAATAGGAATGGTACCAAATAATCTTTCGGCAAGTGTGATGCCTGTAAATGCTGTATGGAAGGCGGTCCAACAGCTCTATGGGAAGCCCCGTCCAACGCTGTAAGTGTGGGGCATTACTAAGTGGGGTAAGGAGTAAATAGAGGTTGGTGAAGCAGGTTGGTAGTAACAGTAAAGGTAAAGGGAAGTAGGCTGCTGAGTAAAGGTGAATATTCAAGGTTCTAAGTGCTGTACCCACAATTTCTGGCTGAAGCAAGAGGTTGGGGCATTGACCTGCGACAGTTCCTATACTGTCCAGCCTCCCCAACACATATATTTACCCTTTATTGATTGATTCGGGATATGGGAGAGATCACTTATGTGGTAGAGGTTAACCAGCCTATCTATAAAGAAATCCTGCCTGTACAGGGCAAAACCCGGAAATTGAGCATGCATTACACCGGGGGAACCAGATCAGAAGATAGATCATGATTTGCTTGCCCATGCCGATTAACACCATAACTAGTTCAATTTATCTAGTTTCAATATTGAAAGAAAAGTGGCCAGAGATGAGATATTAAAGCAGATGTTGAAGAGATGGCTTGCATTCCTTATACAGCTTTGGTGATGCTAATGGAGTTTGCTACTACCATTGCGGGTAGGTCCCGGGATATTTCACTTTATAGAATGAGCAGAATAAGGCTAATTATAAAGTAGTGGAGTCAAATTGAAAAGCTGATGAATAATCGAATTTGATTGACTGGTGCGATAATAATAAAGCATACTAGTTCAATTAGTCAAGGTTTTAGTTTCTAGTGATAAAAAATACTAGGAGGGATTGAGTAGGGTGATTGATGAAGTCCACACTCCACTCTCTAAGCCAAGAATAACCCGTTGAACTATGGTCATGACATCCACAGTGGGACTAGGGTTAGGTTTGTAGCTTTAAATCCAAACACAGGTCCAGACTAAATAATGCAGTATAGAATAAATGGTAGACTTAACGGGAAAGAAATAACCTCCTAGACTATAACCTGTAATGCTCCTTGTAATAACATAATAACATGTATATGTGTACTTAACTAAGTAGGTTATTCAGTGTTAAACTACACTACCCTCGACCAATATGCAAATGGATGTATGGGTGAAAACCCTCAAGCCATAAGATGGATGAAATAAGCATTCCCAAGCAATCGACTATATCAGCACTCTTAATCCATTTAGCTCAGGCAGCATGTAGGTCAAATGATACCTTGGTTTCTCCATTAAGGTCAAAGTATACATTGGGTTTTTCCATTTGGTAGGCTTAACCGGGGTATATATAGTCATTCTATTCATCCACCTTAGGCTTTGGTTGTTCTACATAAGTTACCTTAGGCTTGTCATACATTATTGACCTTAGGCAGGATGCTGTTGTTGGTAAATATCTTGGCTAATTCTTTCTTATCTTTGCGGTCTCCTTTCTTATTGTCTTTGTAGGGTATCTTCTTGTCTTCTTAGGTT
This sequence comes from Larix sibirica, assembly GCA_004151065.3. NCBI lineage: Eukaryota > Viridiplantae > Streptophyta > Pinopsida > Pinales > Pinaceae > Larix > Larix sibirica. The sequence goes on along the minus strand of NWUY0304004641.1, from coordinate 12,978 downwards.
ATATTCTCGTCTTCCTAGGCTGGAGACCACCTCCTTCCAGTCCCACTTAATCCTTCCATTCCTACTTAATGAAATCCCCATTTCCGTTGTATTTATCATTTCACTCTAGTCTCTATTGAGAAGTAAAATCAATACTTCAATCAACATTTATAAATTATTTCTTTGTTGGGTGGTATATTTTTTTATTGTTTCTTGGTAACCTTACATTATATTGTTATTGTTGTATCAGCTGACCTCCCCTTGGGTAGGGCAGGTTCAACAGATTCCGTGGCATAAATGTGCACATGAAAGGACTCCATACCTACTATATTATTGTATTCTCTACGGAAAGCCTAACTCTCTACAAAACAACAAAGTGCGGAATAAACCATTACTACCCTCTTATTATCTTAATTGTACTTACTAGCATTGAACCAACAACACTTACATTCAAACCAATACAAACATTTAGTCAAGTTTATAGCTAATACATACATTTCAACTTATGCTAACAGTGAAAGCTATAACTAAACCTTACCACCCACCCTACAAAGAAGACAAAGTAAGCGATAGTAAGGGAGAGATACTTTAGTTAGACTGCTTACTAATAAGCTTTATCTTAAGACTGCTTCAGGGAGATACTCCCAAATCCCCTATCGCGACGTTCAAGCGTCCACATAGCCTATTTGCAATTTTCGCACTAAATGGAATTTATTTCATATTGTATTCTCCACGGCCATCGACGCTAAAGCATACAGTGCTAAAGCATACAGTTAAACTAGTTAATGATTTAATCTCTATTAGCAAGCAAGGTGCTCTCAACCACAAGGTGCTTTCAACCATGAGCAGTTCAATCTATCTTAGCAAGCAGGAGGATAAAGCTACTTACACTAACATTTAAAGCTGCTTCTATCACTAGCTGGGGTTGGTGGGCTGAGAAGCAGTAAACCCCGTGACTCGTGCTAGTCGCTGGGCTGATAAGCTTTTACCGCACTATACAATAGGCTCTTGAAACTGGTATAACCCAATGTTGTCCAATCTGAAATGGTATAACCCGATCGATGTTGCCCAAGAGAACACATGGTCTAAACGAACCTGTCCTCGTGAAACAGTGTCATGGGGAATCAATAGTATCGTTCACCAATAAATAGTTATCACTGTAATAAGAACCTTTACTCGTAAACCTAAAGCAATAGAAATAGTCCCGTAAAAGCGGTCTAACCTGAACCTCGTACCACCAATGGTCTCAGAACAAATGGTCTAGCAAGTGACCTTACCCAATAGTGTAATAAACAATATAAATAAGTAGTGCTTGCTACCTCCCTCAACCAATATAGCTCTGGAAACAAAGAAACGGAACTCCCACGAATAATAATCACTGGAATAATAACGATTACTCGCAAACTCACCTGCCAAGCAACCTAACCTGGCCTACGGAGATTATATAGACTGATTCTACTGACCCTAAAGCATTTGAACCAAGCTGTGTGAACCATAACCCCCAAGCAATCGAACCAAGCTATCGAGAAAGAACCATTCAAGCCATCGAACAAACCAAGCAATCTAAACTGCCAAGCAACCTGACCTACCTCTACTAACTAAGCTAGCTAACCTACCCCCAAGCAATCTATAAAGCAATCTATCCCTTGCTCAAGCTATCGAGAAATAACCGTCCACTAATGCTTCCGTCCACTACCTCGTATCGCACCTACCAACCAATACCGCTAGCTAACGAACAAGCTATCTCACCGTCCACTACTGCTTCTATCACTGTCCACTACACCGACTTCCAATAACCCTCTATCCGCTATGCGTCCTATCGCTAACTAACTAAGATACTCTACGATCCTTTCAGGCACTTCTTGTTAATTTTATTATATAAGGCCTCTCCTTACTTACTCCCTTTGGTCCAGTACCTCCCTATAGAATATATAGGTAATTCATACTATATATTGGGTCTACTACCACCCGGACCACTCCTCCTTTTTCATTTTATTTCATCCCGTCCCGCCCTTCGCTTCGGGCCGATGGAGATTCAATTTATCCCTTCGGGCTTATGGTAGTTTATCTTAATTTTTATGGATGGATGGGATAGATATTTCTATTTTTTTATGATTGTCTATATATTTTATCCAGTAAAATAGATTAAGGTAGGCCAACGGGACCCAACTAGGACCTTCGCGCGCATTATATTAATATGAAATATGCCTTTATGAGCTTTCCTATCTTTGTATGGTTACAGGAAGTTTACTATAGGTAGGTTTCTGGTTACGGCAAAAAATACCTGTACTTTCTTTAGTCAAACCTAAGCTAGGGATATAGAGTTGCCCGGTGGATACTAGCCCCTGTACAATTAGTTGCTTACCCGGACGGATAGTAGCTACTGTACGAGTCTTTGTCCTCAGGCTGGGATTAAACCAAGGAAAGCTCGCCCCCTAAAGCGGAGCCCACATACCCCAAACCCCCTTATACTATTCGGGTTCAGCCAATAGGGAGGCCACAGACCTCCTTATACTCATTATTCGGGGGAATGCGCAGGCACCCAACCCTTACATACATATTTGACCTTCCTTTGTATCCCAAGGTAGGGTTACATCTATACAGGTATAACTATCTGGCCTATAAACGCGTAAAGGCTTGCCTAAGGTAAGGAAATCTTCTTAAAAATAGGTCAATTATTTAATAATAGACATGTTAAACAAATGATAGCTATGCTAGAAGATGATGAATCTGTTAGTGCCCCCATGCCAGAGAGTAATGTTAGACAAGTGAAAATAAAGAAAATAATAGGATAAGATCAGATTAAAATGATTAAAAGAGGATACGAACTATAAGATGTGATGTTGAATCCAGGATGCAATGTGAACATCCTTCCAAAGAAGTCATGGGAACTAATGGGCAGACCCAAGTTGGTTGAGTCACCTATTCCATTTATATTGGTGACTCAATATAGAACTGTGGCGTACCTGTATGCCTTCCTTAGCCATCGAGGCACTCCATATTAAATAAAGTAGCTGGTAATTGAAATATGTAAAAGGGGAAAAAAGGGCCAACTATAAGTTGAAAGGAAGCAATTGATCTGCATGAATTTGGCACTGTAGCTGGTAAATTCCCCATTACGAACGTGGCCTTTTACAATTTTTATAGTGCGAACATGGCCTATGTCACCGAAAAGGCTCCGATAAAACATGCAATTCCCCTAAGAAACGCTCCGATAACTATTTTGGTCCCAACCAATTTATGAGCACCCAAATAGTAAAATAAGGAGTGACCTGGAGGCTCATTCTACCAAAGTGCAACTACTATGGTTTACCCGATGCGGACGAAAAACAAATTGATAGGTTTTCAATTTCAATAGGAAGAGCTGGGGCCTAGGTCAATTGGTTCTCCACCTGGATCTGCGCCCGGAACTGATGGCTTGAATGCTCTTACCTCTGCCCATACTTATGCTTCTGCCACTGATGCCTATGCTTCTGCGGTATAAACTGAAATGGATTACGAGTCAACCGATAAAAAAACTGCTGGTAGTGATGCTGCTTCATTTGGATCAATAGCTTAAACCTATGCCTTTGCCTCTTCTCCTCCCGTTACCTCTACTGCTTGTGTCTATGCCCTTGCATCTTTACCTGGAACTGGATATGTAACCGGAGAATATGTTTCTCGGTATTGATTTATACGGGCTGGCGATCTTACCTATTTGGATCCACAATACATACTTGCTTTTGTTTCTCTGCCCAACGATACCCCATCTAAATCTGCTCCATAAATCGCAACCACCTTAGCTGCTGGATAAACAACTGCAACTAGTACTGCTTTTGTTCTGTAAAAAAGAAAAGCTAGACCTGCTACTGGCTCTGCTGGTGGATATACTACTGCTATCTTTAATGTTCCCTATGAAAAGTTTTATTGCTTATATGATTCTATGAATGGGTGATCTACGGCCGAAGTGGAAGCGTAGTGAAAGCTACCGGAAAATGTGTAAACCAATCTACTTTTGGCTAAGTAATGTGCAATGGCCACATATTGTAATTTTGCTCTACAAAAATTCGATTTTGATAGAGCTGAGTGAGAGGTTTTGTACTGGGTATTAGAGCGATGTATTAGAGAGCTTAGTGAGGGGTTTATTAGAGCTTAGTGAGAGTTTATAGGTTTTTTAGAGAGATACTTAGCTTAGTAGAGCTAGATGCTTGGCTTATTCTTGCTAATAATTAACTAGCTTTATTACTAGCTTAGCTTATAGCTTTATAGCTGCTTGCCCGGAGATCGGACTGATTGCCTATATATTGGAAGGTCTTTTGCCGGATCATCGGAAAAGCATCGAGATTGGGATCATGAAAACCTTGAAAACCGTTTATATGACCATCGCCTGGAAAGAGAAACGCGAGTTGGTGGTATCCCATGTGTTCTTCCCTTAAGCCAAGGTGTCGCTTAGCATCATTGCCCCTGTGAGTACCTACACCCAGAAAATAGCCATAGCCTTGGGGTAAGCCTTTCTAGTCGACATGTTGGTGGAAGTCCCTATCGTAAGTACCTGTGTGTGTCCTCGTTCAAGTAGTCGATGTGGTATCAAGGAGAAAAAAAACACAAATACAAGTAGCCGTCTATAGTAATCACTTAATATAGCAATCACCAGCTAATCAATAAACCAATCAACATTGATCAATTACAATCCGACCCAATCAATTTTATTCCAATCAATAAAAGAAAGAAAGAAATCCCCTCTCCCTTTAGTCGAGCGACTCCGTCCCCAAAATATTAACGTTTATAGTCCTTTGCAATCTCCTTGTGTTTCAAGTCCTCCCCTTCAGTAGATGCCCTATCCCTCTGACAGCTATAGTAGCCAGTAAAGTAACAGTAGCAGTAGATGTTGGATCCCTGAAGGTGGCCCAAAAAGTGGTGGCGGTTATAAGTATCGCCCCTGTGTGTGTCCAAGTAATACCCGTGATAAAAGTCCGTGTGTTGGGCCTTATGGGAGGCGTGATGAAAGCAATCCCTTAGGTTCAATTCAGCAATACTTAAAGAGAGGAAATAAAGTAGTGCGGAATAGGAAGACGTCGAGTGCTTGTCTCTGTTGTTTGCACGGCTCTACTTAGGTTCTAAGTAGCTGGTGCTTCCATTGTCCTTTGTAGCTACAATAGGGAAGTAAGTGGGTGCCAGAAGTAAGTATTAGCCCCGTATCTATCGGTGTATTATGGGCGAAGGAATCGGAAAGGGTTTTTCCTCGCTAGTTCACTTCCCCCTGCTTTGGTTGGTCTGCAGCTCGTGTCTTCCGCTGCGCTGCTACACTGGTGTGTTCTGCCACTTCGCCTTGTTTCCCCCAAGGACCTTGGAGCGGGAAATGCGCTGGTTCATCGCCCTGCTACGACTCGTCTCAGAACCGCAAAGAACAACACCGCGTAGTCGTCTGAACTCGGAGACAGTAATTCCTTTCTGCTTAGCTTAAGCACAGTTAAGCTAATCATTCTGCGTTTTCCTGCATGCAGATTGGCACAAACCAGGACAAGCACTTACCAAAAGGTAGGTTTCAATCTAATTTATCAGTGGCTCCGCCAAAGCCCCACCATTGCTAAGGCTAAGGCTAAGGCTCTCCCTCGAGCAGTGCTAAGAAGTGTAGCAAACTCGTTGTCAGCCAAGAACCAACCCTTATTGCCTCACTGTTTGCTGCACCACCCACCAAGAACGCCCTCTTTACTTTAAGGGAACTCATACAACGTAAACCTGTTGTGGATATCCACTGGAAAGCAGCGGGACCCGCCAAAACCCACTTCAGTAACGCTTTTTAATTCAACACATCGGAACGCTCTCTTCTTCCGAAAAGGCAGGCCCGCTATTCTCTTCACACTTATATAAATCATCCAATCCCGATACAAAGCCAAGAGCTAGTACAGAAGCATCAATAGCACCAGTTTCTTCAGCAGATGATCCTACAGACTCTGCTGCATATCCTACAATTCCAATTCCAGGTACAGCAGTAGTTCCAGCATAACCAGTAAAAGTACCAGTAGCTATACCGGTTAATTAACCCAGATAGCAGTGGCACCAAAAGCATATTTCTCTGGTTGTGGTACCCCGTTCTAGCTCGTGCTATAGCTTGTATCTTGGGAATGTACTAAAAGTCGGAAAAAGGTAAGCTACTGATGGATAAGCTCGATCTATTGCTTAGTATACTTACTCTCAATCTGGACCTGGATGATCCGTATCTGGTGCTGTTTAAGCCGCTACTGGTGGACGGGATGCTAGATCAAGCTATCGACCTGCTTATTGCCTCTGCTTTCACTCGGTCAACTGGTACTGGGTAAACTGCTGCTACTGGATCTACTACGACTGGTGCTGGATCTACTGTAGCTGATACTGCATCGTGATCAAGAACTGGTTCCTCTCGACCCGGAGCGAGCCGCTAGGAGCAACGTGAAAATAACCCATAAATATGTACGTGAAAGAACCAACCTCCTAGCTTATCGATGCATCGTAATAGAAGGTAAATTGACATACCACCTTAGCTGCTAGGAAAATGCACAAGGTACCAAGTTGGCTGCTACAGATACCATTAATTGGATACTGGATTGCGCGAAGAATGCGTCGTATAATAACAGATTTGTGTTTGTCCCTAGCTATTTTGTTCAGCTTGTGATACTTGACTCTTCTCATTTAACAAAACTTATTAACCTTCATATAATATTTTCATGTTGCTCTTGGAAAAAGTTGTCTTTACTACATTAGTTTCTGAGGATTCCAGTCGCATAGGTGAGTGTTCTTTTGTGAGAGGGTTGGGTCTGTCCTGTATATTGTACTTCTTGCCTTGTGAAACTCTAAATCTTGAGTTCAGTCCAACACCAAACCAAGCCGAAGTTCGGAATGAACCAGAATCCACATCTATGATATAAAAGGGGTGGGAAAACCAGGAGATAGGAGAGTGGGACTTTATAAATAAGGCATTAATGGAGATTACAGATCTCCACTTAGACCTCCCCTTATAGCAGCCAGTTCTACACTTTTAGCTTCTCTAGAGCGGGATCTTCTCGTATTATTTTTGAATATTTAATGAAATTCTAGTGTACACTTATATTAAGGGATTTCTCGCTTGTCCAAGTTACTTCAAATTGAGGTTACGTCACGCGAATTTACCACCTGGATAGGTCCAATAGGTCTTGCCCTTCATAGGCCACCTGCACTGGAAAATTTACCACCCAGGGCATAACTCCCGGTACTCGATCCAATAGGAAATCACTTGATGACAAGTGTGGTTTATTCTTTTCTTTTTTCGAACCCGATCGAGGACGTCTTCTTGGATGTTTTGGAACTGATAACGATCACTAGCACGTGAAGCGCGTTAGGCTTTACAAATTGACTATGTGCGGTTAACAACTGGGACGGGGCGGGAGAATGATGACAGCTAGGAAACGAAACACGGGACGCGGTGCACGGGATGACCCCGAAATAAGGAGGGTGGACGCTTAGACCACGCACTGGATCGGTGTTTTTATTTATACATTGATGCTTATATACTTACACCCCTTCTATGTTATTTTTTATATTGATAGATAGATGCTTACTTGCTCAAATCTATTCTAGTTGCTTTTTGTGTCTTGATTACTAGATTAATTTGGTCACAAAAACTATTTAACCCATCGCTCTGTGACACAGTGCTACAACGAAAGCGTTGACATCACCAACACTTACAGCAAAAAAAACACGCACGAGATGCTTTGCTTCTGCCTTTCATTCCCCCTCTGCGTGGGAGCCCGGTGGTTATTGATTGAGTTATTGACTGCTAACAGATGTGTGCGGGTGGGTTGTTCAACTGAAGGAGGTTGGCTTTTAGGCTGGCTTGACAAAAAAGAAACCATGATGCAAGAACGTGGAGGTAGTGGCTAGTATACGTGAGGCGGCTTGACGGAACTAACAAGAGGCTGGTCGAAATCACTCGAAGCTGCTCAAAATGAGGCTTGATGACAGAAATCACCCAACGAAGGAAGCTCGGCGCCAGGGCTCGTAGAAAAATTTTTGACTCAATGTGCCAAAACAATGACTAGACATTTTGCTAGATAGAGTTGCCTAGAACGTGAGGTAAGGTGCTTCACAAATAAATTACAAAACGCATCCCATTAAAATATGTTATACCATTGGAAAAGGGGCCATTTAAGTGAACAAATATGTGCTACGAAGAGGTGCTATGAATGAAGAGGTGTAGTGAACGAGGAGGTGCTACGACGTGTATGTCGGTATGATCGACACAGTTAGTAACACCTATCTATGTGAGCAATACTTTCCTTTATTAAGTAGATAGTAAGGCTAAAGGCTAGTAAGTGGTGACACCATGCCCACCACCCAGTTCGACGTGAACTGTTTTTATCAATACACCGTCCGTCCCCAAAAGGTTTTAGTCCCCACCAGTTTTATTAAATCATATATCCCAAGAAGCAATCCCAGATGGTGATCACCAATTCGTAATTGTACTTGATTCAACAGGCCCTCGTAGTTGTGGGGGTGTGCCCGGACACTTAATTACCCCCATTCATTCCTGATTCAACTTTACTACATTGAATAGTACCAGGAGGGCAATTAAAAGAAGAGAGCCGTACCGGAAAAGATGGACCAGGGGTTAAACAGGATACCAAGCATGATTGACCTCCCATTCCATCCTTACGTTATGACCAATTAAACAAAATCTTGACCTGAACTAACTAGCCTTAGCAAATAATCTTGTTGGAGCTTATACTAATTATGAAAAGATGCTCCATTTTATATAATCTTGTTGGAGCTTCTTCAATAGAATAGGGATTAGAGGTGGTCCACTTGTTATTTAAATACAGTTTAAGACGGGATTCACTCGAATCAAAGTGATTGGACTAAAGTGTGGAGTACAAATAAGGCTTGGTGGACTTTCCGGTGGTCCAAAAGGGTCCAGACGGAAGACTAATAAGCGCTTTTTTCTTAAGGCTTTCCACTCAAAGTAACTAATAGGTAATGATTCTTCCACTCTTCTTTTAACCAGCTAGTTCCCATATAGTTAGTGACCCCTTTATGCGCGCCCTGGATCCTTTGCTTGGAGGGAAGATGGGTCGATGCATGGATCGATGCAGCAGGGATGGATGATGAAGAGCCCTGGACAGAAGATGGATTTATAATTGATTGATTTACCTGGATACTCTTATGCCTGCCGGGAGTTTTACCTTTCCGTACGGTCTATCTGATGTCCGCTTTAAACCCACTTTAAGTTCGATGTATGCTTGCCTTTCCCTCCTTTATACCGGGCCCACTACTGAATTGTTTACCTGGGAATTTACCTAACTTCAAATTGACAGATGCTTGAACCTTGAGCTTGCTTGCTTTGATACCTTACCCATGAGTCAAGAGCGCTATCGCTTGTATGGATTGCAAATGGATACCACTGATCGCTATCGCTTTTTGAACCGGAATAGAAATGAGGAATCTGGGGCCCCTACCCCTTGAACCTGTTACCGCATGAAGTTTTCCCCTGGCAATAAACCCCACTTACAATATACTTTAGCTTCGACCCTTGAGCTTATTGAGGACATACAATTTACCCTTGCAATTAACCCACTTAATAAGGACGGACGTTTCGCGGGATGCAGTGAAAGTATTTATACAGCGAGGTTATATATGTTGCACCCATGCGATGTGCTTTTTTCAATGGATTGATTGGATCCAACTTTATGGAGGAAGTGGAGGGAGGAGGATGATGAAATATAAAAAAGCCAGTCTTCTGGAAGGAGAAGGGGATCACCAGGAACCAGAAGCCAGTAACCCAGGTAAGGAATAAGGAAGCAACCTGTGACCTAGGGCCTTTTGCCTTTAACCAGGAAGGAGCCACCTATGAAGCCGTTCACCATAAGCCTAATTCACCAAGCCTCGCTAATTACAACAATTCCAACAGAAGCCAGAAGCCAAGTCCAACAAGTGAGTGATCGTTTTTATTGATTGCCAACATCTTTCGAGAGGGACTTCAGATAAACATCTTCCGGGAGGGACGGTACGACGGAAGGAAGTTTGCTTTTTGGCTTGCTTGAATAATAACCCGTTAGGTGAGAACATGAGGCGTTGTTGGGCTTATAATCATCCTTACCAATACTGCACGCCTCGACTGACTGATGTCGGCCGGACTACCTTAGACCTCTACCCTCCTTAGGACCTTCTTACTTTTGACCCTTAAATACTACTTTTGTGGGACTTTCCTTGATAATCTCCTCGGTAAACTAGGCCTCTATCCTCAGCCTTACCCTCTGGCCTAGATCCTACGAATTCGCCTCATACTTACTGCCTTTGTACGCATCCTTTCAAAATCCTTCTTGGGAAGGGTAAGGAGGGTTATGTAGGGGTTAGGTTACTAAGGAAGCCCCCACCCAATAAATACTTAGGAGCAGAGCCGCTTCTTCATTTATATAATTGGAAGAAAGAAAAGGTATTGTCTTATTTAGTAATAATTCCATTGAATTACGTTTCTATATGCCCAATCTATTTATATTTATGAAGTGAAATGAAATACTACAGATGTTGTTATGTCAAATCCATATAGAAGAATATAGAATTGGCTAAATCCATATATATATATATATACAATATTAGTAGGAACTAGCTATATACCAAATGGGACTACGATCCATTGGTTTAGTTGTTGCCATTGTTAAACTGCCTACCAATCCCCACAAGTTTCAGGATGCCATCTCAAAGTTAGCTAAATCCGCGTCAGGAACCAGGATCCAAATAATATATACTTGCGTATCTCGCTGTTTGTTTAACTTTTCCATTTGGGTGACCCATTGAATTGGAATCCATGTTTGTTTGGATGGGACATATTGAAAAAACCTTCTATCAAATTTGGCATTGTATCTTTGTAACAACTTCATTCTTATGGGTTTGATACCACAACAGCGTTGGGGAACATAAATGCGTTGTCTTATTTAGTCAGAATGCCATTTCCAGAATTTTATCTCTAGCAGAGGGATTGAATCATTTGCTTTGAGGTTGAGGCAATATATAAAGGGTATAGCAATATCATAGGAACATGGTGTCGTGAGCAGTAGCGATCCTATGACGCATGGAGACGTTTCACTTGTATTGTTAGCTGCCGATGCTAGATTCTTTGCCACTACATACAGGTTTGATGCTGGTAGGAGACCGCAGCGTCCGCCCTGTTATAAAAGTTCCGAATAGTTAGAATTTAAAAACTTTTCCATGCATTACCCGGTGCAACAAAAAAATCTATTGCTAGTTAAACCTCTTTCAACTTGGTATGGGGTGCTCTGCCTATTTTTACCCGGGACTCTGCTCCTACTATGCTCTCTTCTATAAAGGTGGCCCATGTCAACTATCTTTTATTGGGTACCTACCTATCTGCTATAGCTGTAGAGTAGTAAGGCCCATGCACTCCGCCTTGGCTAAAGATAGAAATAAGTTCCACCACTTACTATTGCATAATCTCATGTTATGTGAAATCCATCTATAAGATCTCTACATCTATAGCTATCCATGGGTTTCAATGTGTCATAAAAAAAAGGTTTCAGGGTGCTCGCGAAATGCAAGTATAATTGTTTGTTATCACATGTTCGTCTTTGTGTTCCCCTTCTTTATGCACCGCCATCCCGCGCGGTTGGTTTTATTGTCTCAGCCCGCAGCAGCCGGGGTTTTGAATCTATCCATAATTGCGTGAGTAAAAGCTCCGACCGGTTCGTTTTCCTATCGCCTTAGTGTCGAGGGCGAAGACGCGAGACCGAGTCCATCGCACCTAACCCTGGGAGGGAATAAACAGGAAGGAGCCTTTTGCCAAGTCCAACAGATGGATGCCTAACCAGGTAGGTACCACATAAGTCTTTCAACAGAATTAAGGGAAACCAGATCCAACAAGTCCAACAAGTACAACAGAAGCCAAGCCTTTACCCATAAAACATAAGACATAAGATTTACCCTTAGAAAAATGCCTTTCACCTTTTGCCAGGAAGGAGCCTTGAACCTTTTTACAGAACCCCTTTTAAAACCCTTTCTACAGTCACCATAGGCCTTTCACTTTTTGCCGGGAAGTAGTCATTGCCAGATGTAATTGCTGATACCTGCTGGTAGTCATAGCCTAAAGGCATAGCTGAGAGAAGGGAAATGTAACCCTTGCAACAAATAGAATCTTTGAAGTGTTAATAGAGTTAGGTTACGCCTAGATATCGTGGGTGGCGCAAGGCAGACCTATGTGCTTGCTGTTTACAACGACGTGCATTGGGGCAGGGTTATAAATCTATAATAACAAGAGCGAGGTGTGTGTTATATACGTTGGACCTTACTAAGGGGATAAAGCTAGTGTCCATAAGGCAAGTTTGGAAGTAAAAAGGGTTATTGTGGGTTAGGAAGGTGGGAAGAACTTCAATCTCAGGAAGCAGGTAGGTCGAAGCAAACATTAATCAAGTAGGCATAGAAAGAGAATCCCAATGGGAATAAGTGCCTAAGCAAGCCATTTAGTAAATCATCGGAAGGGAGCAAGAGAGATCGAAGGCAGAAGGCAGAAAGAACAGTTCTATACTAATAGCATCTAGTTTAAAACAATGGGTATAGTGCCTTTATCTTTCAAAGGAGACAAAAATAAGCTTCTTCGCTAGAGCTCAGGGAAATAGTTAGAAATAGAATAAGGCACTGCTTCGCTAAAGCGAATATAATCACTATGTTTAATCAATCTTACTTGATTTTTATTTATAATAATGGATGGGACCTTACTAAGAAGGCTATACCTTACTTACCTTACTAAGGCTTCTATTACACTAGCACTCTTTCTTTTGATCTTTCTTGTTCAAAGATTGGCCATAGGGGTTCTTTAAAAGCTTCTCATCTACTTGGCCTCTATCTATATACTCAAAATAAATAGCCAATAAGAGTAGTAATTGTATAAGCAGAAAAGCCTATAAAACTTCCAACAAGGTGTGGTTACATACACAGTCATTGTTTTTTATGGAACTTATGCTAAATGGTCAAGGCTCATCGTTGTGGGTATTATAATTT
>NWUY0304003735.1:0-10489 GCA_004151065.3 Larix sibirica | reverse complement strand
TTGCAATTTTCCATTTTCATTGGACCACCTCTCTAATGCAATTTCAATGCTTAAAATTGACAATTTCAATAATCCACCAAAAATTCAGTTGGGATTATAAAAAAATTGTGGGAAACATAGGGAAGATTAATATTCTCCATGACCAAATAGGTGGCCCATCACTCATCAATCCCTTGAGAGTATCTTCCTAGTTGTTATTATTCATTCACCTTCCTAATTCTATACAATGGTCAAATAGTCTTCTTTTAGTCATTTTTAGTTGCGTCACTTATTATTTAGTTGTATTTTTTTATCCCATTACTAATTTAGTCATTTTTAGTTGTGTTTCTCAAATTTAACAGTATTTAGCTTAAAAACACTATTGTGACTAACTCTTTTAGTCATGTAGTCATTAATTTGACAAGTTCTACTAGTGTGACAAGGAAAAATGAGGCATGGATAGGGAAAAAATGAGGCGTGGGTGAGGAGAAATGGGGCGCGAAAAGGGAAAACATGAGAGATGAACAAGATAGTAGGAAGATTTGAATATGTGTGAGTATCCACACAATGTGTTTAAATTCGGATCAAAAGGTCGTGGGTGCAATATAATAAAACTTAGGTTGTGAGGCCATGAAGTTTTCCCATGTATAGAGGAAATGCAGAGAGAGAATGATGCCTCACATAGAGATGAATGTAGTAGGACAAATATGAATTAGGATTTTCTTTCAAAGATTTAAACACCCACAGAATAAGCGAGAGCATGTAATAGAATTGGTAGATAATATGGAAAAGCTGGAAAGCAAATTGGAGGGAAGAGGGAACATGTCAGTAGAAGAGGCAAACCAGGGAGTTTAAAAATATACCAAGGATATGATACCATGACATGCCTTGGAAAAACTTCAAACTGGATTGCTTTGGATTGAAGAATGGCATATTACTGCATAAGGATGAGTGACCTTTAGCCTTCATCTTCCAAAAACACATGATTGTTCAGTTCATTCTCTAATAACTAAAAACTAAATGTTTCCATTATTTACAGTAAACCCACAATCCCTACACATTAGGTTTCTAACATTATAAACTACAATGAAACATGTTTATTGGAGGTCACTAAGCTATTGGTTAGTAGTCAATTATTATGGTAGTAATAGTGATGGATATATGTATGTAACTTTGGTCATCAATGGCAGTCCATATTTAATAGGTTACATGTTATGGGGTTAGTTTTTTAGTACAATATTCAACACAATTATACTCAACCATAATTAAACATAGTGAACCATATTTATTAATGTCCATTAAACTAGGGGTTAGCAATGGTTTAGTGTGGTATAATTAACCGTGGGAAACTATATGTAACCATGATCAACAACTTCAATAAAGGTTAACCATTGTTAGAGAATTAAATCTATTGTTTATAGGTTTAACTTAGTGTGTTTTCGGTGTAAACATTAAAATATTATGGATATATCAATCATGGAAAACTTTAAATTTAACTATATTTGAGAACATTTGTTATTGTTTATTTAGGGGTTAGTGTTGACAATGAATCGCTATATGAAACCATAGTCAGCTAGGGTCAACCATCAATACTAGGTCAAATCATAATGGGTTAGTACGTTGGTTGGTAATATAAATCATTGACATATTAGAGCTATACACAACCATGGCCACTTACACTCACACATGGGTAACCCTTCTCATCCCTAACCGATAAATTGTCAAAGCTAAATTGTCATATATTGTACAATTTTCCTTTTTCTTTTTCTTTTGGGTAGAAATCTCGCTAGACATTTGGTTTGTAAGGCCGCAATTTTATTTACAACCATGAAAACATGAGTCCATATTTTTTACTATTAAAATTTCTACAACGACTCTCTTAAATCCAAATAAACACTTGCAACTATAATAAAAAAAACATCCATAAATATCCATATAAGAATCTAAAATTGAGTCTCTAAATGTATCTATATATAATCCTTAAAAGCATTTAAAATGGAGTCGGAAAAATATTGAAATTGAAGGCATGGTTTGCTTCATCAATGTCGTCTTGCTTTTTCCTAGTTGCAAACATAGAAATTCATGGAATTATCCATTAAACATTAGTGTTAGTTGCATTGATGCGTAAACACACACACCATCATCATCATCTAAGTTATCTCTATTAGTTGAACCATCCATCCAAGACATGTTGGGGTATATTTACTAACACGTTTGAGGCATGTTTGGAAGAAGTAGGTTGTGCTAACACTAAGTTTTGACTAGAATAGTCATCATCATTCTTCTTTACACTAATAATATTGTTCCTTTTTTGAGGTGCTTATCTAATCTTGACACGAAACTATTCTCAAAGTTTTTTTTGTTCAAAATCTAGTATGTTAGTAAATATTAGGAAATGAAGTTATGATCATCAAAACCAAGAACACTAATTACCGTAATTTTTTGTATGATGATAAAAATTTAGAGGAAGCTAATTCATATAAGTAAATTGGAGTTTACCTTCATTATCTAAACTCAACTAGAGCTATAATGTTGATAGAAGGATTAATTGAGAATGAAATGCCTTTTGGTATTAAATGTATGCGAAGTTTAAGATTACAACATTTCTAGACAAACTTGAATGGAAATTGAGCAAATTAAGAAGCATTTTATAATAGATAATCTTGAAGTTAAAACAATACACCCTTTCAAATCATCCTCTTGGAGGTTGAGCTTCCACCCATCGATAAAAATGCTATCATTATGTACCAAATGTACAAACACAAGATAACATGAATGATAAGAGGCTTCCAAGCATTGCTTTAAATTGAAGTAAAAGCCACCCAACACTTTACATAAAGTTGCATAAAAATGTTGATTCTTGGTTAAACCATTGGAGAAAATATGGACACACAACTTTACAAAATAAATTGATACCACAAAAAGATCAATCACAACTAAATTTAAAGAGAAATTGCAATGGAATGGAGAAATAGATAATAGCAAAAAGTTAACGTACTATAAATAGATAATTAAGTTAAACATAGAAGATCAAAAGTATCTTTATACTATAGTTAGCTTAAAGTAGATAATTTACTTTTATAAAATGAGAAAATTCCTAAAACCTTCCTATTGAAATTGTGCATTAGACAAAACTTAAAATACATAAAATATCATTGAAAGAAAGAATTTGTATTCTTTGTGATACTAAGAAAGTGAAGGATGAATAACACTCTCTCAATTGTGCTATGTATGCACACACTAGGCCTCAATTTCAAAGTATTTGAAACACTATTGATGTGCATAACTTTTTAAACTTAAGAAACCATAAAGATTTAGGAAACTCTTTCTTATATTTCTTCTGCCAAAAAAACCAAAATGCTAAAACAAATCAATCAATTGGTGATCAATTTTCTTAAGGTCCAATAAAACAAAGTACAACTAAAGTAAAGCAATCATCATCATCATCATTAAAATAATTTATTCTTTTAATTTGATTATTATTATTATTACTATTATTATGTCTCATTGAGTCATTATGTATGAGTATGTGAAATCTCGACTGAGTATGATTATTTATGTGCACTTGATGTCTTTAATATAATAATTTAGTGTGTATAAAATTCTCAATCTGACTCTTAAGTATGCAGATCTGATCATGGGAACTCATATCCATGCCAAAAATCACCTAGTTTTCCATTACTAGCTCCCTGTCACCAAACCTACCTTTGATGGGAATGTTTATCATCTACATCAATGAATGAGATGAGAGGAACATGGGGAGAACGTCTCATATTCTCAACTATTCTTTCAACATTGGGAAGGCCATGTTTCAGCAGAGATACCCCGAACTCAAGATAGTTGGTACAATCATAATAACAAGATTCTACCAAGATTCAATCACAGTGGGAATTCAAAAATAGAAATTTGCATGGAATTAAAAATAGATGAATATTTAAAATAAATTAGATGAATATTGAACATAATATGTATATATATGTGTGTGGGTAAAACTGATCAAATATTTAAATATATTTAAAAAAATTTACTTTTAAAGATTCACAAACTGTTACTATTAAAATTTAATTCTCAAAATAAAATGGAATAGTTGATAATAATGCTTTAAAATTTAATTCTCAAAATAAAATGGAATAGTTGATAATAATGCTTTAGGGTTTAACTTTTAACAATTCAACTATTGCATGAGGGACAACTGGGCAACGCCAGAGTATTTATGAAGATGGCATGGGTTACGGGTTGGTGGTGACATTTGAGTTGGAGCATTTAAACTTTGTATCTTATGTGCACGTAGGATAAAAGACACCAAAACTCCCTGCTTTTCTGGCGATTTTGGGATATAAACTGGTTAAAATTTTTGCTAGAAATTGTTATTTTCGTAATTTTGTAATTTTTCTAATAGAAATTATTTGATCTAGAGTAATTGTCCAATTTTAAAACTCGCAGAAATTACAATCTGAGCACTGCAAATTTCGATTTTGACAAAAATTACTCTGGGCACCCTTATACAACTCATCTTCTGTGTACCAAGCAGTACATCTATGTCCTCAAGCTTAGTGCCAGAGTAATGGTGCCTAGGGAGGTCGCATTCAATATTTCACGTCCATTAATGACCTTCAGACAGTGTCTTCAGGGTCACTCGAGGTTCCAATTTCATAAAATCGGCGCCATTCCTTCAACAGGGAGAGAGTGGTCTAAAGAATTTTCTGTGGGACTGTGTGGAACTTAACGTGACCATGGTGCGTTAAAGGATGCGAGTCTCGAGTCGGCGAGGTGGGCATGGCTGAGGGAAGTCCGTGGCAACAGATGGCGAGGGTATAAAACAACACTTGGATCCTATGGTGGATACTATCCTAGACATACAGAACGGCATCCGAAGTATGGGTGAGGCTCAAGTAAGATATGGCACATCGAATGCAAGTGGTGGCAGAATGGTGTGCCAATATTGCTACCATATCCAATCTTCCCATGCCACATTTTCTGATGAACGTGAAGGATGAGATAGATGTCCCATCTCAGGAGGCTTCTCTCTGGTGCAGTGATTGTGACAAATCCTTGGGCTCTTGGAGACCATGGGAAAGACAGGAAAGAAGAACATGGATTGGCTCCAATGGCTCTGGGTGAAAATCCAGAGGATATGAAACTAGTGGCAGTTTCATAGGTGAAAGGGGGTGGTATGCGCTACACAATACAAGCCTACGAAGATGCTTCTGGCAACGCAGTAGAACCTCCTCACCGGTGTCAACATTTGGACTCAGAATTGCAGACGGCGGAGCCATAATGGACCAGTCTTCTTGCTCAATGCGGGTTCAAATATTAGACAGTTTAGAGGGTTGGAGTTTTTTCTTTTTTCTTAAGCAAGTTACATAATGTATGCCAGTTGTAGTTTTAAGTTGGACAGTATCAGTCTTTGTGTATTGCATAGCAGAGAACTCTTCCAAAATTTATTTTGTAAATCTGGGTATATGCATACATCTTGGTTTTGTACACTGTTGCCTCTGTAGGAAACCAAATTAAACTTTGGATAGGCTGAAAAAGGATGGTTTGAGTAATCTTCTGGAAAAAGACCCTCTTCTTTAAGAATGATCATGACCTTATTCAGGTATATCTCCTTGTAATATAAGAAATTAACTTATAAAAAAAACAATTCAATTATTTATTAATTATTAATATAAGAATGGAATTTTGGCATATAAGCATATCTCATGATAACTCAAATCTCATACTATTTGTAAATTCACTAGATTACAAGATAATGGCCACATTCATAAATCTTCAACCTATATTTAAAATCTGGACACAAATAATTTCAAACAAATACATTTGAAGTCACACACTTTAGTTTCCTCCTAGGAGGTCATAGGTTCAAATTTGGAGGGGGTATGCAAAAGGGGTTGTCCCACAAACAAGGGGGTCTCATACACCAAATTGGTGTATGGCTTGGTTGTGACCTTAAAATAGATTATTATTATTATTATTCATAACTCATTTGAGTTAGGAGGAGGACAATAGTAATAAGAAACAAAACCTCAATTATGGAATGTGCCAATA
The DNA here is from genome assembly GCA_004151065.3 of Larix sibirica. Classification (NCBI taxonomy): domain Eukaryota; kingdom Viridiplantae; phylum Streptophyta; class Pinopsida; order Pinales; family Pinaceae; genus Larix; species Larix sibirica. Next base: position 4,462 of record NWUY0304003735.1, on the reverse strand, counting down.
TGGTAGTGGTTGTAGTATTGCTGTGAAATGAATTCCAGAAACAAAATCTCAATTATGGAATGGATCATTATTGTAGTGATTGTAGTATCACGATGAAATGAATTCCATCGCGATAGGAAGAGTGTGTATATACCTCCATATTGTTATGATAATGTGGTTGTCATTTTTTTTACTTGTTTTTTAATTAAGAAAGTAATGTTCAATTGACGATGATTCAAGTAAACATTCACCATGAGCAGCATGAAATGAACCAACTCATAAGATCCTTGGTTGAATATCTATTGTAGTGTTCCTGAGTATCACAAATCCTTCACACAATTCTTGTAGGCCACTATATTGAAACTTCATGGTCATTAATGAGTCAAAAGGAAAAACATTTACTTCGAAACCATGAAAACTTGAGAGAGAGATTAATAGGTAGAGGTGGCCCCTCCCGACTGAGTTAGAAATATGATTCTCCATTGAGATCATTAACTCGTCCCTTTAAATCATTACATAAATTAATTAAAGTTGAAAGTAGAGTCTGTATGAATTCTTGAATCTTGCCTTCAAAAGTTTGAACCAATTGTTTGATTTCTTTAATTTTCTCACTAAAAGTTATTTGGCATTGCCTGATGACATTGAGTCGATAAGCCACTTCCCAAGTCAAACCTTATAGGTGTATGTAGTTGAATTTGGAAGGGTGAGCTTATGAGAGTAAGAAGATTGGAAACATAAGAACTACTCTTATGGAGGCTTTCAAGAGCTATGTGTTGGAACTTTGGCATATAAAGGTCTAAATGCATCTGGGCTCACTAAGTAGACATAGATAAGAGAGTGGATTCCAATCCTCAAACCCACAAATCAAATTGCAATTTTCTTTCATCACACCTTACATCCTTAATAAGTTATATGTATTATCAATTTTGACATTAACTAAAAAGGTGTTAGTTGCACTCATTTAGGTAGTACTTAAGAAGCTCCATCATTTCATACAATGATCTTAAGATAATTATTGGTACAAACTCATGGCAATATATGCTTTGCAAAAAAAAGGATTGGCATTGGTTTAAGGATCAATGTTTTATTTGCACTTTTTAAATGACGAACATCCACCATCTATCAAGAGGTGGGACATCGTTTACACTATGTGTGTATACTATTCAACCTTGGTGAATCAACAGTGGAGCAAACAATGGCCGCTTAGGGGATCACACCAACCCCTCTGGACAAACGACCACATGATGTAAGAGGAGTCAAACCATGTTTGGGGAAAAGACATTGCCCTTCTTTCACCAACTTGATTCACGTCTTGTGGCATGACAAACTTAAATATTTCAAACTTATAAAGTCTATGTGATTATTGGTGTATTTCAATAATGTCATGGAAATTTTAGTTGTTTTGAAGTTTTATTTGAAAGGGTGAGTTTCACATTTATATTTTGTATAACATGATAATGGTTTCATACAACCTAGTCCTTCCCTTTTGAAGAGCAAATTAAGTGTCTATGTATCCCCAATTTTGCTCATGTTGATTTTTGCAATGCTTTCAAAACCTACTTATAAGAAATTATATTCCCTTGTAACTTTTCCAAAAACTATACACACCTTTGTATCTAAAAGTTTACCAACTCAACTTATGATCAACAACATTCTACGACATGAACTTGTGGCACTGCCACTTAACCCTATGAGCATCACTGCTAAAAAACAAGTATAGAGTTTAGATGCATTTTATTATGCCTTCAACTAAGATCTAAGTTCAATAGGTTTAATCATCTCAAGAAATTCGATTCCTAAAGAGTGCTTTCCTCATCCCTTTCCAAGACAAAATTCATAAGCTTTATATATCTCTTAGAATAAAAACCTTAGCTAAAATTCATGGTGGGAAGTATTTAAAAACTCTTCCTTTTTTTGAAAAATATTTCTTATATTCACATAAACATATTTATAAGCAAAAAGCTAAAAATGGAAGGTTATATGAAATTCCTATCATAACCTCTTCCTAAGACTCAATGTATCATAAATGAAATCAAAATATATAATATGATCCAACTTTTTGGCATCCTTGATCGACAATGCTCCCTTAGCTAATAATTGATGGCGTACCTCATATTTTTGTAAAGCAACAAAAGTAGAAATAGAGCTATTCTCTTCGTCAAACACATACTTGCACCTAAGCCTCCATATCATAGACAAAGCAAAGATCCGTGAGCAATGCCACAAACTAGATAATGACTCACAAACAAGGAAATGTCCATCTCCAAATAAAGCAACCCTCCAATAAAGCTTTGTGTTGAAACAACAATGATGGTTTTACAAGGAAAACACTTTCTATGGGAGGTTTTTGCAGAGGTTTTGTGTTACAAGATTGGGAAAAATTATCCAAAAAACCTCCACCATTAGCAACAAATGTTTTTGTGGATGTTTTAACAAATGTCAATTTTAACTAAAAAAATTGGGTGCCCGGAGGTTATAGCAAATGTTTTTTAACAATGCACTATTCTTAAAATGGCGCATCATTATGTTTCACACACACGCGTAGTAGTGAACACATATAAAAGAATAAATAATAATAATCATTTACTAAGTTAAGTCGATAAGTAATAGAAAGGGACATGCCCCTTCATTTGAAAGGGCATGAAAGACCATATTTAAGAGGTCGCGATATTGTATTGTAATCATCAACTTTTTTATAAAATATATACTACTCTTTACAAATCTGCATATCAATAAATTGGTCTGCAACACTAGTATTAGAGCCTACTGCTCCTCTCCACACTTCGCTCATCCCTCACACACCCTTCACCCACGTCAACCCTACAACAACGGACAAAAAAAAATTAATAAAAATAATATTTTATAATAATCATATTATTATTATTATTGCAAATATTTTTATTAACATTTTTTTAAAACCTTGTAATAAATAGAATAATATATTATAGTGTGATTATTTTTTTAATAATTACTATTGTAATATCATTATTTCTATTTATTTCCAATATATATATATATATATTGGAGGCACAACGAAAGAAAACTGATGAATTGAGCAAAGAACCCAGTACGCAAAAGGATGAATTAAATTCTATCAAGGAACGTTTCAACAAATTGGAAGTGGGACAAGCAAATCTACTGTCAAGCATTGATGAAAACAATGCAAGGTTACAGAACATTGAAGATCAATTCCATAATTTAAATGTCGTCAGGGAAACAGAGCAAAAATATAAGGATCATACTAATTTGGTGTTGAGTTCAATACTAACTGAACTATCACAAATGAAAAGACAATTGCCAGAACAACAGAAGCCAAAATCAAGTGAATCAATTATTGTGGGTGGTCCACATTTTCCAAGAACTCAATAAAGAGATTACCAAGAAATAAAAAAAGAACTACCAAGGTATGATAGAAAAGACCATAGAGGATATGTTGTTTGGGTCAATAAAATGGAAGGCGTCTTTGAATCAAACCCTCTGATGGGAGAACGAGAGAAAATAATGACATCAACAAATAATTTGGAAGCAGAAGCTTATGACTGGTTTTTATGGTGGAGTGCGAAGTGTACCTCCCATGCCTTCCTTTGGGAAAATTTCATCACAACCTTATTAAAAAGGTTCCATGATGAAGAAGAAGATGATTTCTATAATAAGTTCATTCATCTAAAGCAAAAGGGGAACATCAAAGATTACACACACAAATGGGAAGTCCTCACAACAAGACAAGATGGATTCTCAAATGAACAATTACTAAAAATGTATATCTACGGGTTAAAGGATAACATATGTAGTGAAATCAAGCTATGGAAACCTAAAACCATCGAGGACACCAAATATGCAGCCAAATTAATCGAAACCAAAAACAAGTACAAAAAGTCGTCATTCACAGGACAAACGAAATCAAATAAATATTCAAATGAAGGATAAAGTAAATTCTCCTTGGATAAGTCTAACAAGTGCATGCCACCCCACATGAGGGAGAACGAAAAACAACATCAAGACATGAAAAGAAAATAGGTAAACAAGTGTAGATATTGTGGAGACAAATGGGTGAAAGGGCATAAATGCAACAATAAAAAATTGTATAACAGTGAAGCAGAGAAGGAATTAGACTCATCCATTAGCGATTCCGAGGATGAAGTTAGCAAGGAGGAGGATCTTGATATCAATGTAGAGGCTGAATAAGTAATTCCCAAGATATCTCTAGCTGCAATAGCAAGTATCACACAGTCGCAAACATTGAAATCAAGAGGGCATGTCAAAAAAGAGAATGTCGTCGTACTTATAGACACAAGAAGCACCCATAATTATATAGATGTGAATGTGGCGAAGAGGTTAAACTTGTTCATATATCCGGCAACAGACATAAGATTAATGGTAGAAGATGGGAAGAAGATCAACAATATAGGAAAGTGTAACAAGGTCAAGTTACAAATAAACAACTATAACATGGAATCTGGATTCTACACAATACCTTTAGGAG
>NWUY0304003387.1:0-10217 GCA_004151065.3 Larix sibirica | reverse complement strand
TAGATTTTAATTTCGTTGTGCATGTTTATTTACATTTCTGCACACATTGCATTTTTTGAAAATCGTATTATGGACTTGGGGCGAAATATGAGAACCCAGGTTTGGCTAGCGTCCCCTCCCGATGGTTGGATAGGGTGAGGGGGACGTTACAAATTGGCTTCAAGGATAATGTTGGAAGCTTTTGTTTTCCAGAAAATGTCTGACAGGGCACACAAGCTCTAACAAATTTGTGAACATCAAAGAACAAGGTGGGCCAATAATATACAATTCTAAGGATTTTGTGAGTTACAGCTCTAGCAGCAAAATGTACTCAACAAATCCCCAATTGCTTGTCTTTGATCAATATTTCAGCCTCATTCTCTAATGGGCACTTGAGAAGGAGGCCTTCCATATTTTTCCAATGTAGGTCCATTCCCACATCACAATATCTAATGGATTTGAGCTTTAGCAACCTTTGAGACTTGTCTATCTCGGGAGAGCATATACCTATTGCCAATAAGTGTACAATGTCGCCGTACTAGTTGGATTGGTAATAGAAATTCTTGACATAATTCCTCATCTCATCACTTAGATCTTCTTCTTGATCTATTTGTACTGCGTTTATCCCTATTGCTTGTAAGTTAGCTTCATCCATTAATTTAGCTAACCCCTGACCTTTCACCAACTTGGTGGATTTTATCGCTAGGACAAATTCTTGTATTTTAGTGATCCATTTACCCCATTTTCCATATGCTTGTGGTTGACATAACATCTCTTTGATCGCTACATGAGAAATGAAAGCAATAATCTGAGCATGTAGCACATATTATCGAAATGACTTAAGAGCCTTGACTAGTGCATAAGCTTGATTTCCACAATATTATCCTTTAGTTCTCCATCTCTCATGGCTTCAATGAAGAGTGCAATAGGTTTTTCAAAACCATCCTCATTCTTTTGTAGTAGGACTACATCTATTGTATGTTTTGAAGCAAAAGAAAAATCATGAAATCTTTCCTATAATTTGGACTAATTAGTGTTGGGCATTCTCCCATTGCCCTTTTGATTGCAGCAAATGCTTCTTTGGAACCATTATCCAATTGAATATCAACATATTTTCTCAAAATATTAGTCATACTCTTAGTTACTTTAGCAAAGTTGGAGATAAATCTTCTCAAAAACCCAATCTTACCAAATAAGTATTGTAGGGATTTATTATGTATGGGGAGAGGAATTGTATTGATGGCTTCCACCCCATCAAGGTCTATTTTCACCCCTTTATCTAAGACAATGTGTCCCAAGAGTTTACCTTCTTCCATCCTAAAAAAGGATTTCTTGGGATTAGGGATTTTCCAAACTTTTCTTGGATGTTACACATGATCTTTGGTTTTTTTAGAATAAACAGTTAAATCATACAAGTATATGACAATAAAGAGATCCTTGACATATTCAAAGGCAAAATCCATAGCCCTTTAGAAAGTGGCACCTGCATTTATTAGGTCGAAAGGAATTCTCTGATAGGAAAAGGTACTCCACAAGGTGGTAAATGTGGTCTTTAGACATTATCAGAGTCCATTTGTACATGATTATAGCTTGAGAATCCATCCATCATAGACATCCTTTGTGATCCCACCACCCTTTGCAACATTTGATACATCTTGGGAAATGGATAGTTATCTTTCAAAGAAGCCATGTTTAAATTTCTAAAATCCACACTTAATCTGATCTCACCATTCTTTTTCCTTATGGGAACCAATTTTGTCACCCACTCATAGTATCTGACTAGTATAATATTTTTTGCTTGAAACAACTTTGTGACCTCCTTCTCTATCAGGGGGTGAAACACAAAGTTCACTTGCCGTTGCTTCTACCTAAAAGGTTTGGCATCTTCTTTGAAGGTAATTTGATGTTGTAAAATATTTGAATCATAGGTTTTTCGATCCTCAAACCTCCATGTGAATACATATTTGAATTGCTTGAACAAGTTTGTGTGTCATTCCTTCTCTTCAGGGGATAGGGTTCTAGAAAACTTGATGATCATAGGGTCTGAGACAGATCCCAAATTGTAATCTTCGACCTCAGATGATTCAAGTTTCATAGCTAGTTTCAATGGGAACTCATATGAATCGAAAAGTATTTCTAGTGGGACCAACCCTTTTGGAATATAGTTGGTCGTAATTTGTATGACCCTTTGACCCCCTATCATTTATGGGAATGCTTCTTTTGGATAGTGTTTTGCATCAATGTCTTCCACTCTCTACTCTTCTTATCCCTCTAAATCTATATGCATATTCCTCCACGAGATTCGGGAAATTCTTAATCTGGTCATCATTTTCAAATACTTTCCATTGCTTGATATTATCAGGGATGGAAGCTCTATGCATGACTCTGATAGAGTATGAGAGATTATTCAAATAAAGAGGAACAAATTCAACTATTGTCTTTTCCAAGTTCTCTGCTCTATGATTTAATTTTGTGGGTATTGCAGTGATGTTGATGGCCTCAAAGAAGTTGTCAAACATGATATCCCATACAACATGCATGTATTGTCTCATCATGTGATGTTTGGACTGGCATTTTTCTCTTATCTGACTTACTATTAAGTCATACACCCCAAATATTTTCAGTTGTTTGAAATCCACTTTCCTAGTTGCCTCCAATCCTAGGATGAGCGCTTCATACTCAACCATGTTATTTTTGCATTCAAAATTTAGTTTGAAGGAAAGAAGAAATTCCTTACCTGTTGGATATCTCAACAACACACATGAACCATTCCTTTCTCTATTGCAAACCCCATCAAAGTACATGGTCCAAATACCGACGGGTTTGATCCTCTATTTTTATGAAGCAATCAACGCTTTTCTTTGGTCTAGGATGGGGGGATGGTGGTTGAGGAGGAAACTCCCTAGGTCATAGTGGTATAGGATGGAAAATTGGTGGGAATTTGAGGATCATTGATAACATAATTCAATTTTGGTTCTCTATATAACCTGCAAGTTTCCCCTCCAAATATTGGGATGGTATCATATGAGAGGTCAAATTGAATAGTGACTTGACAATAGCATACCATAAGTGGGAGGAACATTGCCTATGGCTACATCCATCATGACATATTTCTTGGATATTTGGGCCATCCCCACTAATAGGTCATTAATCATACCAAGACATTGGGCCCTCTTGGAGTCAAAGGAGAAAATGTCTTTTTAAGGCCTTGTGATATCCAATACCAACTTTTCGATGATAGAGAGAGGCATCAGTGAGTGAGAGACACCAGAGTCACACAAGCAGTTATGGATATGTAGGTTTTGGAGTTCCAATGTGATATAAAAAGGTGGGGTAAGTGATCTATCCCATATGGCAAGTTTCCCAACACTATTTTTGGCGCACCGTCTTGCAGGTTTATTAGGTCAACTTGTAAGGGAGTCTCATCACTTAATATCATCATGTTCGATAATGGGGAAAAATGTATATCTTGAGAGGAAGGCAGTTTTGGACTTGGGACGCAAATGGTTTCTTTAATACCCAAATAGGTTGAAATTTCCTTTCTATGAGTAGGTTATTTTAGGACTTCAAAGAGGGGCATAGGAATTTTAATCTTGCTTAATTCATGTTTGATATCAAAAGGTGGAAGTAGAGGGGGACCTTATTCGGAGAATTTTGTTGTAGGTGAGGGCCTTATGGGTTCCTAATTGGAGACAGTCTGGGCCTTGCTAGTGTCCTTGCATCTTGTTTGATAGGGACCACTGGTTGTTTGACATATGTTGCCTTTAAAACCGTATCTCTCCTAGGTTGTTGTGCAGGCCTAATGATCTCTCTTCTATTATCAATGGGATGCCTATAGGTTTCTTCTCGCTTGAAATGTTGTGCATTGAGTATCGGCCTCATATCACAATTTCTCCTTACTTCAGCCATGATATTTTCAGTAACCGTTTGCAGCTGGTAAGGAGATAGGTTAGATAGAACATCCTCTTGTTGGATGACCTCATCTTCTTGAATGTCTTCTTCTTCACCTATCATAAGCAATCCTTCCAATCCCAGTTGTATATGCTTGGTTTCAATGTCATCTAGATGGAAAAGCGAGTGTAAATCTAATGACAACTCAATCAAATCTTCATCCATGGGCTCATGGTAACCTTCATAGCCAGGAATTTTAGGGACCATCATATTGGCTTGAGACCTGGCGTATTGGGGTGGGTTTGCATCTTTTTGCCTTATTTCTCTTTGGGGCACAAGAGGATGGTCCCTTCTATATTGTGGTTGACTTTTAATAGGATGATTTTGAGCCCTAGGAGTGGGACCAACATAATCATTGGCCATTTGTCCTTGTTTGACCTTAGTGAGAGCATTTGCCATCATTTTGAGGAGCTCCATGGTCACCTTTTCAGGGATCATCGCATCTTGACTAGAGGTTGTTTCGGGCTCTTTTCCTTTTCTCTGATCAAGATATTCCCTAACATTGGGTGGATCCTGTATGGTTTTCAATGAAATGCCAACCGGTTTCATGTTTCCATCCAAATCCTCTACATCAATGAAAAGGTTTCCAAGTTAGAGGATCTTCTTTCTCTCAAATGGAGGGATAACTCAACTTCGAAAGAATATGCATATGCAACCATAGTAGTAGGTTATAAGGGATTAACAATGTTGGAACACACAGTGATACTAAGAGGGGGGGTGAATCAGTATTAGACCTTTTTAACAGTTTTTTACTTCCTTAATTATGTACCATTATCAATCATAACTTTCATCAACTAAAAAACACAGTCAACCAAATCTTTTTATGGAAACTCAATTTTCTTGAATTGATAAAACCATACATTACAAAGAATGTTAGGAGACACCAATCTCCACTGATGGTGTGAGCACCCACTCATGGATTTGCAGAAACCGATCTGACAAGGACACCAATCCCTTGTGCATGCACCAACTTGCAACTTGCAGGCACGAACCTATCCAAGGGATGAGGACATCAATCCTCTTGAGCACCAGCTCAATCTCTGAAAGATGCACTTCAAATATGTCCTCTAGTTGTCTTCAAGCTTTGCCAATTCTGCCCCGAAGAATCAGTTCAAATATAGTCTTCAAGCTCTATTATTTTTGTCTAAATAAAGTCTTCAACCTCTATAAAACAAATAGCCATAAAATGTGTGCCATACTATCACATAAAGCATCCCCAAGAATTGATATTACCCCTGCAAGAAAGACTGTTCAGAAAATAGTCCTAGACTTCTTGAAATTTGTGTCAAAAGGACTACCATTGTCCTGCAATAAATCCTCTCAAAATATGGCCTTGAATTGCCCTTAAACAGTTTCCAGATATGTCCTCTAAATGTCCTCAAAGTGACCCTCCAAACTTGTCTTGGAATGTGTGCCAAACTGTCCACAAACTATTATTAAGTCTGTTCAAAGATGGCCCCAAAATATCCTTCAAATCTGCTCACAAGCTGTCCAAAATCACTCTTTAAATCTGCCCTTCTCTGTATCCTAAATAGTCCAAAATTGCCTCCAAAATTGTGGCAAGACTATCCTTAAAATACTATCAAAAGAGCTTTTAACAAGTGCGCCCAAGATTGTCTTCAAACATAGTTCACACCGTACAAATATGTACCATTAACATCCCTGCAAAAACCACAGTCTAACCTTGACCAATATTGCAGCCCTCTCCATCCTTTGTCCTACCCTTTACTCTTAATTCGTGTTCCTCGTACTGTTTCCACCTCAAACCTCATTCATTATCTTCTCTTTTCACACCAATCTCTTCCTCACATGCTTCATCTATACTTATATTTATACCCTTTGTAAATGTTATGTGTATGTGTGACCTACTCTTAGAATAGGGTTTCACCCTAACCAACGATCTTGAGGCCAAGCTAGTACTTGGAAACATTAAATCGTCATTTATCAGAGTTCTTAGTAATTTTTGTGAATAATATTATGGTTGTAATTGAAGGATTTCATGACTGAAAGCATGAAATCATTCTCTCCATTATTTAATGAGTCTGGCCCCCTTGGCAGGCATTTAGTGTGGACATGGCGGGCATTTAGTGTGGACATTCTATGTCCACTTCCTCTTAAACTTGGTGGGCATTTTCTTACCTCCTGTGAGCATTTTCCCATAACAGTACGGGCATTTTACTTGAATGTTGGTGGGCATAAGTCTTGTGCGGACATACTTCCTTATGTGGACATGTGCGGGCATTTTTTCTAGAGGCCTGTAGGCATTTTTTAAGGTTGTTGCGGGCATTTTCTCTTCTCAAGTGCAAGCATTTCTCTTCTCCAAGTGCGGGCATTTTGGTGGTTCACTTGGAAGGTTTGACTTGGCAGTGTATTAATTTCTCTCATCTAGTGTGGGCATTCCCTTAATGGCACTGCGGGCATTTTTCTTATGACTGCGGACATCTTTATTTCATCTCCAATGGCCTATTGCAGGAATTTGTTTGATGCTTGACTTGACTTCAAACATTGCTTCTTTATCAAGATCATGGCACATTACGGTGGAACTTCACTTCCTCATGGCATTTTTACTAAGGTTGAGATCATCAGGCATCTCTATAACAAACATTCTTCGATTTGCACTTCCAAGGACATCCTGGCACTTTGACATCAATGACAGCACTATTCAACAAACAAACTCTGGAATTCAATGATACAGCTTGCAAAACCTGTTGGTAAACTTAGTACTAATTCTCCATTATTTCTTCTCAAATAGTTAAACTCTATCAACTAATACCTATTATCTCTCTTTACTCCCCATTTCTTGTTGAAGTTCACTATGAACTGCCCCCAATAATTTATGGGATTATTGGGATTATTTTCTGGACTCCCCTTGTAGGGAATGCGCAAACATTCAAGAGAACACATCATCTGCTTCAACTGAAAAATTATCCGTACAATCCTGGAATGTAGTGCGGTGATCTTCAGCGGTCAATCCATTTTCTCCATTAAACTTGGGAAGAACTTTGAGGTGTCCCTCGGGTGGGTCTACAAGTTGATTTGCTGGCGTCAGTACTAGTGGTTTGAATTGGCCGTGAGCCAAGGGTTTGCGGGATTTGGCGTTGCCATGTTAGGGTTATGACTTATGGTTGGTGCCTAACTACATTTTTTCATAATATGCTAAGGTATATGATGGACAATAACTTTCAGGGTAGGTACAACTAACATTTGAGTAGATGTGGAAAAATTTGAGGGAGATGGTGTATGGGTAGGGGGGATTTATAAGGGAGAATAATGTGGGCATGGGGTCTCAAGTTTTCCCAAGTGGTTAAAAGAGAGGGGGATATGGAAAGATCTACCATCTTAGAATCTTAATCAAGGAGGATGTATTCCAATTAGGAGGATGATGTTGTATGTAACAGTCGGTCAGTTATTGAAGGGTGCTCAGCATCATCGACAATAGAGAGAAAAGGTATAATTAAATCTGGGCATTTGACACTAGCTCCAAAATGCGATCCCCTCGTCTTTTTCCATACCTAGTCAAGGTCTACTAGAGGGAGAGATAGTCTTCCCTTAGACTGAGATCTTGTGACAATGGATCCGGGATCCATCTTTTTTTATGAATGAATCACGTCCCAAGTGGAGTCTGTATGGAGGGTGGATTCTCCAGTCGGAGGGTATTCCTTGGGTTTCTTTCTAGAGTAATGCCTTGCGTCCTTAAGCTACCAAGGATTCAATGAACTCTTTTCTGCAACACGAGTTTAGCAATATGTTAGAAATACTTGCTATCATAACACACAAAACAATGTGGATTGCACTCTGTGATTCTATCCTTCTCTAACTAAGGAAGAAAATATTGTTCACATGTTGTCCTTTGATAGAAACAAGTCATCCACGACAACGACACCACTTCGCCATGTTGTTCCTTAAGTTGTACCTTTGATAGACCTAGGTGTAAGGCTTATTTTCTTGTTTTAATATCTAAGACAAAGGTAAGTCTCACAGCAGAACGTAGCGATTGCTTAGGAGGGGTTGCAAGGTTGAGGAGGGTTGTGTAGGATGCATCTTCCTAGCCACTTTATACCACTAAGCCATCCCATGGGTCAAGGGAGGGAACCCTGAGTTTGGGAGGTAGAATTCTTAGTCTGTCAAATTAAGGATACTTTTGTTCAATTAAGCTTCCCGTGACTGGATTTGCAGTAGGAACTATGGTGTGGAGAAACAATCTTAGTTGTTGATACATAGCTTTAAAACATTATGTTTAGGTGTAGAGGGACAAAATACCTCCGAACCAACAAATTTTTTTGGAAAAGTATTGCAGGGGCGCCTTAATCATAGCTTCGTTCCTTTGAAGGAATTTTTGACATCACAAACAATTTTAACGGCAAAGAATTCATGAAATTTTCCATTCAACATGCTCATAACGTACACAAAATTATGTGGGAAAAGTGAAGATAGATCCACAAATTCATGCAATGAGACAAAGATATTTGACCATAGAAAGAAAATACAATAAAACACATAATACATCATATCCTTAAATACAATGTCAAATTGCCTCGATCCTGATTTAATTCAATAGAATCCTCGGTTATTCATTAGTACCATAGAAGATACATCAGGAGGGAGTCCCCCTTGATCTCATTTCTGAGCCTACTATTTTTATTTATATGGAAAATTCTCATATGTCATTACAGAGATGAAAGAGGATAAGAAAAAGCGAAGAAGCTAATGTTACATATCCCATTATATTTGTTCCATAGAAAATTTGGCAACCTTTCGGATATGCTTTGTTGGGCCCTCCTATTTTTCTCCTTTCACCCCTTCTTTTATAGTTGTAATATCCAAGAAAAAGCGAAGAAGCTAATGTTGCATATCCCATTATATTTGTTCCATAGAAAATTTGGCAACCTTTCGGATATGCTTTGTTGGGACCTCCTATTTTTCTCCTTTCACCCCTTCTTTTATAGTTGTAATATCCCAATGGTGACCTTCCCGCCTCAAGCTGGCACGTATGAAGAGATACGTGGCACATTTTCATATCACATGCAATCATGGGGGAGATAGTAGTTTGTTAGAATCATAATCAAGGGTGATGAGGTTCCATTTATGAGTCCTGATTGATGCACCTCCTCAATATTTATCTTCATGGTTTTTAAGGAATATCATATATTCCCATAATCTTGAAAATTCCTTTAACTTTACCCCCAATGGCTCTTTCAGTTTTTTGCAGCACTATACATTTCCCTTTATGCCAAGAACCATTCATTTCTTGGATATATTGGAGCTATCAACTTTAGGGGGATGAGAACTCTTGGGTTGAGATGGTCTTTGTGAAGGTGTTGTCATTTCTCCTGTTGCCTGCCTCTTCTCCCTGTCCACCACAAAATCATGCATTGTACTCATGAAATCCAACCCCTGTTGTTTAATAGCTTTTCCCCTTTGCAAAATTCTGGATGATTTGTGTAATTTTATGTAAGGTGTATAACCTACATCCCTCAATATCTAAATCATGTTTTTTAGTAGAGATAATGTGACAATAGGTAGCTTCAATTGGTTCAAAATCTTTCTTGTAGTAGGAATAGTGGGATTATCTGGCACATTCATTAAGTGCAGCATGGCTCCTCTCTGGTTCATTAAATTTATGTCCTCCTACATTATCTGCACATTCATGGTGAAATCCTTGATATTCACCTAAACTCTATTTCCATCATACAGGTGGAGTTCTTCTAGATCCCCATTAAATCCCTGTATCAACTGCATTAAATCCGTTGTTAGATTCTTAGTTATTGAGTCCTTTTGCTTCGTCGGATCTCCTCTTATCAGCGTTCTAGGCTTTATCGGGAATCTATGTTTCATTGTGAACCAATTCATCGGCTCTAATCCCTTGGGATCAAAATTCTCTATTCCATCAAGAATTCTATCCTACAAAAATCCCTTGTCTTTCTGATCCATCTTATGTTTCCTTCATCAGCATCTCTAGCTATGTCGACACTCTTGCCTCGCGCCTTCCCCACACTATTGGATCTGATCCATTAGATCCTCTCCATTGGGTTTCCATCCATTCTCTCCTCAGGCTGTTTCCCAAGATCCAAACTCCATTGAGACCTTTCCAAAATGTCGGGTTCTGTTATAACAGCAACCCGATGCTCCTCAAGATTTCCAGCCTGCTTCCTTCATCATTCTCTCTCGATGCCTCACCTCCAATGAGGCTTTTTCGATATGTCATCCTCGATACTCTATCAGGTCTTTCTGATCCATCAAATTTTGATTTGTCGAAAATCCATGCATTCTCTTCTACTCGACTCTCC
>NWUY0304002432.1:0-11414 GCA_004151065.3 Larix sibirica | reverse complement strand
ATCCTGGGAATGCTGGGGCCTTTATAAGGGTGGAAGGTCAAGGTCAACAACTGGAATAGGCACCACCAGTATAAGCAACAGATATAATAGCAGCACTTGTGATTCTATTGCAATTATTAGCCGGCATGAACCATCGGGGTGTGGCTATGCGAGGATCGAGGGCCATGGTTGGATCGATGTAGAGGGTCAAGGGTAGAGAGCCGTGTTGTCGTGGAGTTGTCTGGCTGCTATGCTCTAGGTCTCCTGGTTAGGTCTCCTGGTTAGGTCTCATTCGTCCGTCCGTGGTAACCCCTCTCGAATCAGGTAGGCCCTCAATAAAGAAATAACTATCCGGGCAAGAATCACGCACCTTCCTGACTGGCACTACCCCCTTTCTGAACGTCTATCTAAAGTCCCCTCTCTCTCGCGGAATGTTTATCTATAAACCTTCCCTCCCTGACCTGCTGTATGGCCTAGTGCGTTGTATGGCGTATGATGCTCAACAGGTGAATCATATATAAACAAGCTTTAGTAACTAAACTATATCCACTCACTCTCTTGCTTTATGGTAGAAGACAGGGCAGAAAGCATAGAGGCAGGAAAGTCAAAATAAGGTGAGGCAAAAAAATTAGAAGTGTTTAGTGAGGTGGATGCCGGGGGAAAGCAAGTATACGTCCACCAAGTCCGCATAAATAAACTACCAAGGACACGTCATCAAGTTCGCCTAGTCCCGCCAAGGCAGGACACCCTGTGAGTAAAACCGCCATAAGCTAGAGAGTTTGGCTATCACGTGAGACAAGGAACTTAAATGAATGGATTGCTTGCTTTTTTCTTTTTTTACTTGCCCGGGTTTAGTGCAACCAGGGTTGGACGATAGAGATGGTTGCCAGACAATAGAAAAGTCCCCATTCAATACATACCCAAACTTATCGCTACGAAACACAGGAATTTCCTATATTCGCTGACTATTACCCCTACAGAATCATAGTTTATACAGCGCACATATAATACTGCCATTTGTGGACATAGCCAATCATTGTCAGAAAACCAGGTCATTTTAATAGGGTCATTGCTAGGAACTCTAGTCATTTACAGTTTCATTGCAGCCTTAAGGTTGTCATAGTTAATCTCATTGCTGGAAGCTCTTTTCATCGCAGCTCTGTAGACTGTCAAAGCCACTAGCTCTTGTCAGTCAGTGATAAAAGCAGTGATACAAGGTCATTGCGGTCATCATTTTAAGCCAGTCATAGCTTGGCTTTTATATTCTGCTGCTGGGGTTATTCAAATTGGCTATTTGATTGCTTGCATACTATACTTGGATCCCGGGCTGCTTGCTTACCTAACTGGCAGCTACTCGGCTTGGCCTACTTGGCTAGGGGCAGGCAATAGGTTTGCTTGAAAAATATTTATGAAAAAACTTCTAATCTAACATTCCTTTTTGGATCAATCTCATTTTTATTGGGTAGGACAAAGAAATTATTAGGATCAAACTCTACTCATAAAACTTATACTCAGTGCATTAATCTATACTCAGTAAATGAAGCTCAGTCATTTACAGAGAGAGGGTAAGGGCCAGGGGGGTCAACCGATAGCCAGTCATTCCAAATAGAAATAAGGTCAGTGACAGCCAGTAAGCTTATAGCCAGTTGGATAGCCTGTGGTGTCGCCAATAGTCCACAGTTGTAATAGCCGATAGTCAGTATCATTCCCAGTATCATTCCCAGTATCATTACCAGGAGGTTTCATTGCCAGCCGGTCAGCCAATATATAGTCCCTGGAGGTTGGGCTCGCCCGGAGAGTTCTTGCTTGATTGAGGGCCCACATGATATAGGTTCTTTTCACTGACCACATGAGAGGTGTTCCCACGCACAACATCCCTCTACAGAGATAGACCCCTATGGAACATACGTCCCCACCTAGGCGGGGCTACCCGGCTTGGCTACTTGGCTCGGCTCCCAGTTCTTTAAAACCTTATAATTCCACTATTCTCGTATAATAAAATATTCTATTTAGAAGGTTCAAGGCATTAGTTTTTCCCATCGGCGCCCTAAAGTGGATTTTTCTTTTTACTTAACTAGGCCATTTAAGGAAGTTACCCTATGACTCTACAAAACCATAGCATTTGAACCTATACCCTAAAACTAACTTACTGCTACAAAACACAGGGTTATACCTGGGCGGGGCTACTCGGTTGGGCACAGTCGATCCAGTTGATCCAGTTGATCCTGCTGATACAGGTTTCAATAACTTGATGCCAGGAATAAATCCTGCTACTAATGCTGTTGATACAAGAGTTGATGCTTTCGAGGGATTCTCTGATCAGTTTTCGAACCGATGTGGACTTGTAATTGCTCCCATATTGACTTTTATGCCTTCCTTCTGTTAACCGATCGATGTCTTCTTGTCCTTTTGCGAACCGATGACGTCTTTTCTGTGAACCGATAGTCCATGACACAAAGGAGGAGCAGTTGTAGGGAGCAACTGCCGGGATACCCCTCTCATTCAACACCGGGAGATGCCAGTCGACCGACAGTCGATACCCAGGATGGACGGAGGTCACGATTACCCATTGCCAATACACAGGAGGGAGTACCCACTGGTCAAAGGATCACCCAACAGTTACTTGATGCCGACGAGCAGATTGATCTCCAGTAAGGAGGTAACAAAAAGTATATTTTATTCTTACTTAATTAGACCCTTTAAGAACATTGACCTATGAGAAGCAGAATTACGTTGCCCCCTTCATAACCGAAAAAAGGAAGGAAGGACCCATGTAACCCACCATAAGAATAGGGTGAGCCTTGTTTTTTGTTTACGAGCAGATCGATTAAAACAGGGTGGCACCAGACAAGAAAGATAGAGAGAAGTTCTTACCGACAGACCACAAGAAGAGAAGGAACCGTCAATAGATACCCGTGCAATCAGACCCGACAGAGAAGGAAGGACCACATCATCAATGGACAATAGGATTATACAGATATGGACCCCACCGCTACCAACAAATGGATACTCTTAGAGCAATGGATGGACTACCTGGATCGGAGCAGGCACTAACTCTCCTTATTGGACCAAGCAGAAAACCTTCTCAGTCATGGGTTTTGGCTAATTAAAGCCTTTTAAAAGGAAAGGCTTGCTTGACCAAAGGGAGGGCAAGGGTGTATAAGGCAAATTTATAGCAACAATGAAATGGATTTTATTCTTTATGAAATCGGCCCTTTCAGATAGTTTACCTATAATAAACGGGATTGAATCTTTTGCTTTGAGGTTAAACAACTTGCTCGCTGCCTAGAGGAAAGGGATCCTTCGGGGCGGGACCGGACGGGACTGAACAGACAGAGCGGAAGTGGTTAAGGAGTGGCCGAAAGAAAGAAAGATTAATTTATTTCAATAAAGATGGAAGCTGAGCGAACAATAAAAAGCGGAAGTGGAAGTGAAGTGGCGGAAGAAGTGAAGGAGTGTGAGTGAGGTGGGTGCATGGATACTGATTGAATGATTACACAGATGATGGCCGGAAAGGAAAGGAGCAGCCAGAGGGCACGGAAGCCAAGTCGTGTGAGTGAGGTGGGGGGAGGGTCACCAATTAACCTGAAACCCGATAATCCCTGACATAATGTGTTTACAATGAACGGGAAGGTAACGGCTTAACCTTAGGTTTCTGGCCCTGGGTAAAAGCAAAAGGTGAGAGGCTAAGGCAAAAGGTTAAAGGTGAGGCACGCAGTGGTTCGAAGCTCTTGGCAAAAAGCAAACATAGAGGCACGACCCAAACTGACCAGAAGCCCTCAGTTAACAGAAGGCATTACAGGGCACATAGAATGTCAAATAATCCATCTGGGTGGGACATAAATCAAAAACTCAAAATCTATTGGTGCTTTTTATTGTCTATCTGAGCGTGAAGCCGCATCCACCAGGAGGGGGTAATAATATAGCGCCAGTAATAATCATTTAAGTAATCCAATCCCATCCCACCGGGTTTTCCTCTCCCCTCCCATAAAGATCCGTCCGTGTTTGTAAAGCCCGCCATAAAGAAATTGGTGGGCTCAGGTATGTCTAAGTGGTGTGGCTTTTTGGGAAAAACGAATCCTCCAGCTCCAGCACTTCCTCATCTCTCGGTGGGCAGAGGACGAATAATCTGGCTCCTAAATCTAAATTAGACTCTGCCCTGCAACTGGTGAATCAACGGTAGCATAATCAAGTTCATCATCACCACCTAGGATCGCCTGCATCGACTACCAGCATTGTGTCCCGGCATCACTTAGCGAGATCGATTAGCGAATTGAAGCAGCCAGCGGATCGTATCATCCCGGCAGTCAAGCCCAGCCAAGCGAATTTTAGTAGAGTGGCCAAGTAGAGAGTAAGCAATCCATTGATACCATCTATCCATCATTGAGTACAAGCATCGCCTATTGTATTGAGTATTGGCTATAATAGAGTGCATTGAAAAAACTGGGCACGAACAACTAACTGGGCACGGGCAAGATTACTTTTCAACTTGTCCCATAATATGGGGCACGAATAACTGGGTACGGACACCAACAGGTCATGGGGGATCTATCTCCAACGGTCACTTACAACTCTTTCTTGGTCACGTAGAACTGGGCACGAACACCTCTGGGTACGGGGTTTTATATCCAACTGGTGGTTACCTATAACCTCCATCCATCTTTCCATCTTTCCTTCCTTTCTTATCGGGCGTATGTAGGTGGAGGCGTGGGCTTCCATAATGGGGATAATGCGGGGTGATAGAATGCGGGGGAGAATGTCAGTTATGGGATGCGCGGATTGAACAGAATGGTCGGTGGAATGCGTAATATGTTTATACTGGGGTAAATAGAAAGCTCCCAAGTGAAAGGCGTACTTACTTAAATGTAAAAGGCTAAATCCTGTCCTGACTGCCTGCGTATGACTAACTGACTTGCTATGGCGGCCCGTCCTTCCTTAATGTGGCCATAATAAACTTAGTGCTAAATGGTTTAAAGCGTAAGTCAAGGCTCGTTCAGAGTTTCTAGGACATAGTATTCTGTAAGTAAGGCCCTCTAAATTAATTATATTGCAACCCCAATAGGTCAGATGCACAGGTTAAAAAGGCGGCTATAGCAAAGAGTGACCAAAGCAAGAGGTCCTGTGTTCCCCTGAGTTAAAGGGCGTAGGTAATAAGAAGAATAGTAGTAGTGTAAGAAAAATTCGGGAAACGAAGAGGATTAATCCCTTTGGTTTGTTCCCACCGGGGGTGAGGCGTAGTACTGAAGTATTCCCGGCTTGTGGTAAAGTCCCATCTTGAGTCCATTATTCTTATCGAGGTGGATGGAGTGCTATATGGAGGGTCTAGGGACAGTTTGTAAAGGCTCATTTATCAGGTGCGAGGGCGTATATCAGATGCATAGGTTTCGCTATTTCCACAACCAAAGGCTGTAGTTAATAGGTTTCGCGATCAATAGGTGGAGTCGGTCCCAAGGCATAGTATCAGTAGGTTTCCAAGTAGGTCTGATGAAAGGTTCCAAAGGCTAGTCCCCCCACCAAAGTAGAAGTGTAAGTTCAAAAGGAATAAGTTCCTAGTAGGGTAAGTATGGTGGTCCCAAGTAGTAGTTCCAAAGGAGAGGCGTACAAAGTAAGTATGTAGTTTCAGGTCCCATGCGTAAAAGTTACTCCTAAGACGGAGTTTAAGGATTAGCCAAGGATGAGTTAAAAGAGTTGGTACTAGAATAGGGGTTGAAGGGCTTTAACATGAAGGGTAAGCTTGAACTCCCTTATTCTAATTTGATGCCTATAATAAAAAAGACTCATCGAGGGGGGACTTCAACGTGTTTGTTTTACTTAATATTGCCATTTCATTACGTTGCCCCAGGATTGGCAGGATGCCGTCGATTGCTTTTAGGATTGACAAAATAACCCCAGGCCTGAAAAATAAAGAAACCAAAGAACCTGGTTTAAACCGTGATGCTGCCCCAACCCGAAGCCGGTCGAAATCGAGAGCTGGTCGAACCCATTGGCTATGGCTTTTATTACTTGATTACGACTTGCTTATTCTCTTACTTTAGTGTATTCGCTTATAATAGGTTAGGTTAGGTTAGTTCTAGTGTGGTGGGCTTGGCTTATGGCTTATGTTTGCTGGCTGGCTCTCACCCCTCCTTGATAGATTTCACTTTAGTGTGGTGGGCTTGGCTTGCGGCTAAAGGCTAATGGCTTAAGGTGTACTTGGTGGACTTGGAGGGCTTGTGGACTTAGCTTCAAATTCTAAGCTAATGTGAACCTTATATCCACTGTGAGTTGCATATGATCCTCTAATTGTGAATAAACGTATGTAACGCCTCATCATAGCATTCATTCAATCGAGGTAGGAGCAAGCCCCGAACCGGGGAACATGGGGGCCTTATCCTATATTGGGTATGGTGTCTCGATAGGGGCTTCTCTCTCACATCTGTTGGCAACTTTAACTCAATCAATATATCATTATCGCAGCAACTTGGATGCAATGGGCGAATTGTACTGGGCTACTGAGCAGGTGGAATACGGGACTGTACCTTCCTGGGCAAGTTGTACTTACTGGGTTACTGAATACGAACTGAATGGCAGGGGGATGCGGTAGAATGCGGATATGTGTTAATGTGGGAATGGGGATGAAACTGAATTCGGACTCTAATCGGCACGTTAGAATGTACCTCTATTGGGATAACTCGATATTAGCCCTTGATGTGGACGTGATCTTGCTAATGATGGGGATGGGTGGAAATGATTGGTACGTGAGCTGGGTAATGATGGGGCCTTTATATTTGGAGTTGATCAATATGATAGATTTGGAGTGATGGGTACGTGATATGGGTCAGTTGTAACGCCCCACCCCAGAAGATGTGTTCAAAATAAAGATAATCAATATTTTCATCAGTTCCTTGCTTGCGGGCTCCCCTAGTTGGCAGTTGCGGCTTGAACAGAAAGCTTACTTGGGAATGCTTATTGAACGGAATGTGGGGATGGCAGTAATGCTAGAATGCGGGGTACTGGTGTAGGATTTTTTCCTGAAAGTGATACTTTTTCTTTCTGTAGGATTGTTTTCTGAAAGCTTCCTGGTGATTGGGGATTGGATACTGCCGAAAGCTGGGAAAAATATGGGTACGGGAGATGGGTCTCAATCAAGTAATAGATCTAATTATTCAGTGAATGATGGGTAGTTAGATGTGGATATGATTGGGGCGTTAAGCCAATCTTTCTTGGGTCTGGATTGAACGGGGTGAGGTACGAACCCACTCCCCCGACCAAAGAAGGAGGAGGGTTCCTTTCTCCCTTATTGAACCAATCACCTCATCTCGAAAGAGAATAATTCGTAATCCCAGCTGGCGAATGAAGAAGGCATGTAAGCGATCACCTAACTACTCGATCTTCTATCTAAACATTAATCGCTCGCAGCTTAGCGATTGTCTCCTTTGGACGTCCTGTCCTTCCATGGGTGATCAATCATCTGCCCTCTTTGGACCTTAACCTACTCCTTGGGAACTTAAATGCATCCTTACAATATTCCATTGCAGTTGATATGGAGTATGCAGTGACCTCTATCTCCAAGGGTCCGACTTTGGTATTTCTGCCATCGAAATTAAGCACAAAATCATGGGCCACCTGCTTGTGATACCCCTATAACTTCTCACAGAACCTTAGACACCCCATGAGGTGGAATAAATGTCGGTCAATAGGTTTCATATTTAGCCACTCTGTTCCAGGTTCAAAACACACCAGAGCCCCACTCTTTTTGCTCTTCCTTTTAACTGCCGTTGGCTCCATGTCACTGCTCGATCCTTTGGTGGTGGTTGATCTAGACACCTGTTTGCACTTGGAAAACTACCAGACTTATGAATGCATTACAAAATACCCACTTGAACTAGAAATTTAATTGTTAATAACGGGGGACTGAAATTTTAGATTCGATAGAGACATACTTTGGGGTGATAACCAGCGGATGTGACGTGACCCCATCTCGACTGACAAACTTAACACTCAATTGGAGGGTGTGACATGAACCATCTCGATTGACAGGTCTAACAACTCATGATTGCACTTTTTCAAACTCCCACAACAACTGTGGTTTAATATTTCGTCTTGACGCCGTGGGACTTTTTGAAACTTTTGTAGCACCCTTAGTTCTTCTTTTTCATTGTTGGTACATGAATTTTTGAAACTTTTGTAGCACCCTTAGTTATATTTTTTCCATTGGCACTATGGGAGTGGGTATTTCATACATCAACTCTTGGGGAGGGGTAAGCATATGTGGTAGGTTTTGATTCTGGACTCATATGACCATAGGGAGTACCTTGAACTCATTATAGGATTTTAACTCAAGAGGACTAATACCTTTGACTCAACTTGGAAAAAATCACCCCATTTTGAAATGTGGATGGTACTTGACTTCAAAATAAAAAAGAAAAACCTATCCTAGACTGACTAAGGGAGATGATGATGGCCATGAGTTAGGAGATCATACCCTTGTGCATGCTCAAGTGTTAACACCTTGAATCATGGAGCTGGATTCTGGTGTGATATATGCAGGACTAGAGGAAATCGACCAAAAGGATGTTACATGTTGCAAAAGTATGTGAATACTCCTTAAAAATGATTTTTTAACTTATGTAGGTCTGTAGGCCATGATGAAGCAAACTATCAATCATATGACCTGCTGAAGGAACATACAGTTGATGCCTATAGAATGAAAGGGAAAGAGAAAGTTGAAGGGGGAAATGCATAGTTCAATTCCCAGAGAGGAATCTATAACCAAGGACCATGTGGATTCAAAGGTCACATGAGAGGTGGATTTGGCATAAAAAGAGTCCAGATAGTTTGTTATAATTGTGGATAACCAGAAATCTTGCCAATAGTTTGTCTGAACCCTTGTTCGACATGTATGTATTGTAGAGCATTGGATCACATTGTTGAATATTTTCCACAACTGATAGAAAAGTGGTAGGTAAAGGGAAATCTTAATTAGAACCAGAATGTCTGGAATATATCAGTGGAGAAGTGAGAAGAGAAACCTACCATAGCAGTAGTCACACATGGTGGAACTATGATAGGGGGTGATGTGGTGACACAAGGGAAGCAGCGTGAACCATGGCTTAGAAAAGCGTCAGAACAACCACTGGTGTCCAACCCCAGAAGGAAAAATAGAATTATGTCAAAGATAGAAGGGAGTTTACTACGACAATTCAAGGAGGATCAACTTCTGTGACTCATCCAGTGTATGGTACACCTCCTGTATACGACATGCCTCCGCTTTATGATCATTCAATTTCAAAGAGACCATCAGGAAAGGTAAGTCCTTTAAATAACTGCTTGTAAAGTTATCTAGATATGTTAAAAGATGAAAAAGCAATCAAATAACTTTGTAGTTTGATTGATCAACGTGACTGAGAAATAATAAATTCTATTGAAGAAAGAACTGTCAATCATTTGCAATGTAAGAAGAGGACAAGTAGGGAACTGTGACTTAGCACTTAGATTGGGGACTATGATATGGACTTTATTATTTTAGATTTGGGGTCAAATGTAAATGTACATACTAAGAAAAAATGGGAAAACATGGGTAAGCCTAAGCTTGTATGGTCACCAGTGTAATTAAGATTAGAAAATAAACAAAAAGTAGTCCCATTTGGTAGACTAGTGGGGTGCCTATTGAAGTGGAGGGATTATGAAGCTTTGCAGATTTTGAAGTTATTGAAATTATAGATGACACTAACCCTTATCCAAAACTACTTGGAATAGTTTGGTCAATGGATAATCATGATATCATTAACTTGAAAAAGAGGTTGATGACATTTGAAGGGGGAAAAGTCAGAGTCATTGCACCCTTGGATACTCTAGAAGGTCAGAGATATGTCAAATTTGTTAGGGAAGAAAACGATGCTCAAGAACTAGAAAATATTTATAAAATGACTTCAAGAATGGATGACTATATCAACCCTACAACTGATGGAAACCTCAATTGGTGTAGTATCAACTCATGTGCATTTGATTCAGATGAAGGAATGGAAAATTGGCAAAATAGGCCGCATGAGGTATCTATGAGAAGGTGTGCTCACATTTCTAAATCACTGCGTTGGATTGAGACTGAAGTATGTAACCCGACTATGTATTATGGATTAACGAATTTAGATTCTTATATTTCTAAGTTTGAATTGCAAGTTCTGTAGAAACAAAGGGTATTAGGTTTAGATGTAGCCCTGAAGGCCACCCAGGAAGGTAGTGGAATACTTATAAGAATAATATAGAACGTTAGTCACAGTGTAAAAGGTTGTTATAAAATAGATTTGGAGAAGGACTTGACTATGTCGAGGTGGAGTATAATGGTTTGACTAGTACTACACAAAATCTAATGGAATGTACTACAACATGGAGGTATGTTCCTAAGCAGGAATGGGTACACATGTTTATTCATACCTTGGGTACAATACCAAGAAATTAGTATATAGGGTTGGAACTACGACGTGGAACTGCAAAATGGAAAAATATGATCTTGAACTTCAAGGAAACTTTAAGTTTTGAATATGAGAGTCCAACGGTGGATGAAACTCTACAAGTTATTGAGGAGAATATTTTTGAAGAAGTGCCTTTACCTATATACAACATACTAGATTGGGCTGCAACAATTGAGCAGACACTGGAGTGCTATAACATTACTGGAGACTAGGAAGCTGATGACCTGAGGGAATTACATATACCAGAGACAAAGGGTAACCGTGACATAGGAGTACCTGAGATAGAATCTGCTAACTTTTTACAACCCTTGAAGACTAAAAAAGTAAGTATTAGCTCAGAAGAAAATCCTAAGTTTGCTAATATTGGAGATTAATGGGATGCTGAGAATGTAGGAAAAATGACTGATTTTCTACATGAGTATTAGGATTTGTTCCCCACCAAGTTTTCATAAATGAAGGTTATTGTTGGCGATTTAGGAGAGATGAAAATTCCACTTAATCCTGGTGCAAATCCTATTAAGAAACGAACCTACATATTAAGTCCAAGATATAAAGAGAAGGTGAAGGTTGAAATTGGCAGAATGTTGGATGCAAGAATCATTGAACCTGTTGAAGAGTCAAAGTGGATTAGCCCTATGGTGGTCCATGATAAAAATGCAAGGGAATTTAGAATTTGTATCGATCTAAGAAAGTTAAATGATGCATGTTTACATGATCCATTCCCCACCCTATTTACGGATGAGGTACTAGAGAACATTGGAGGATCGACACAAATGGGTTTTCTAGTTATCATCAGATTAATATTGCGAAGGAGGATCAACATAAGACTATATTTGGAATAGAGTGGGGCTTCTACCAGTATATAGTAATGCCATTTGAAGAATGCCCCTGCTATTTTTTCCAGGTTAGTTGTCGTAGCTTTCAAGGAGTTTATCCATCGGTTTTTGGAGGTATACTTTGATGATTGGACAATTTTTAGTTTGC
>NWUY0304002430.1:0-20446 GCA_004151065.3 Larix sibirica | reverse complement strand
AAGTGTGTTTAGTCATTTAAACCTGTTTATGGCCTTAACATAACATAGTTGTTTCAATCAGAATTATTCCATAGAGTGGAGTGAGTGCACTTTCTGCTTGATGAGACCTGGGAAAATCTTCACTTGCTGCCTTGAGCCCGTTGGAGAGCCATCGGTAACTTGCTTGTTCGCGTGGTTCTATCTCGCTTGCTTGGTGGCTTGGTCTGGCTATCTTGCATGCTTTCTTTCGTGGGGTGGGTCCGAGACTTGTGAGGAGAGGGTGAGGATAGAGAGGGGTTCTGCCGCCCTTCTTTATAAGGAAAGACATATCTTGAGCTCAGGTAAGGTCCTGGTCTTGAGTGAGCTCTGCTCGGGCTTTGAGGGTAAGAACTATAGGGGAGGGGGTAACCTTCTTCGCTATCGCAGGTCAGTCAGCTTATGTCACTATATATCGTAGTTGGAGGCGGGATAACGGTCAAATAATTCCCCAGCACCCGCCCGGCTTCGTGCAGTGAGTGAATGACGTCACGGGGGCTCACTAAATGTAAGTGCATGCTCTGTTAATGGATTCGTGCAGTGAATGGTAGGTAGTTCCTATGTTCCACCAGAAGAAAAAGAGAGAAGTATAAGTCCACCTAGTTCGCATAAGGAACCTGCCAAGGACACGTCCGACGAAGGAAACCGCCCAGTCCGCAAAACATAAGCAGCTCTCGCTGTCTTTCCTAATAAGGCAGTGACTGGCATGATTACTAATTACTATCTGGCAGCAGCAGGTAAGACTCGCTATCTAGTTTACTACCAATAAGACTTGGTGCAGTTTACGAACTAGTTGGTGAGCCATCTGATACCGTACTAGTAATTAAAGCAGTTTTATCCGGCGAAGGTCTTAAATAAGTTGGTGAATACAGATAAAGTTATATACTACTTGTACTAACATTTGGACCATGACATGCAGCTAGTGTTGCTAGTTTTAGTTGATTGAGTTGCCAGTACAGTTTCCGGATTCAGAAGCATACTGGTCTAGATAATGCTACTTATATGCATCATTGTAAGGGTTACGTATCCAGGCAATACTATGAATACTACTTACTCTGGTGGGTTGTTTAATGGCGATAGCTAGTAGTATAAGTTGCATGGCGAAGCAGAAGTTATCTCGCAAGTAGTGACGGTTTGTCTCTTTTACTGTTCTGAAAGGTTTTTCTTATGGGTAGTTTCCGGATGTGAGTTCGCTGTTTCTGATCGTTATAGTACCTGTATCAACGAATAGTTACCGCAATTGGCAGTACAAAAGTTTATAATATACTAGTTGCATTCCGAGAGTAGAGAGGTTATACAACTAAGAATTGCTATAAATGTGACAAGTATAAGTTAACGAAGAAGAGCTACTACCGCCACGAGTATTCTGGGAATTACTTTGAAGACGCTGCTCGAAGATTTATAAAAGAAGAAAAGAGCCTCTGAAGATATCGAAGTTGCTTATGATAACGTAGTATAGAACTGCCTTTGTAAACAACAAATTTAGTAGTTGAAGTGTCCTTTAATTGTTTACAATTAGACCGTACTAGTATGATATTGAAACGTAGACTCACAATTAGAGGGATTCTATTTTTTACGAGGAGTATTAACTATTAGATGAACAATTATGATTCTGATCAGACCGGAATTAAGAAAATTTTTCACTCTGAAGGTAAACTTGTGCTGCTTAAAAACTGTTTGTTGTTGCACTGCTGCTGTTGAGATGACACTGAACCAATGGGTTGCACTTCCACGACTATGTTTGTTTGGGTTTTGTCAAACTATACATAAATAAAAGCCCTTCTGCTATTTTTATTGTCAGGCTAGCTTTTTTTATCTCTGTGTTCTTTGGATTTGGATCTATATCCTTTAATGTGAAAAGACTTATATGCTACTTATATGCTTAAGCTTGCAGTTTGGTAGGATTCTCTTATTATTGTTCTGGTTTCTTTGAGGTCTTTAATTTCTTTGAGTGGTGTTTATCCCTTTGCTCATTGAACTTCTTGTTAATTTTGGTAGCTTTATGTTTTTTGTTTAGCATTTTATATTTCACCAGGCTTTTAGGCACTCAACAGATAATGAAGAGAGCGGGGTACATAAAAGGATAAGCGTGCAACTCCAATTGGCTGTTCTCTATTACCGGGTAGTCCCACACTCAGATGTCCTGGTCAGATGCTATTCGATGTAAGGGAGGACAGGTGCTTGCTATAATGCATCAGAGTATAGTAATTTGCATGCAAACCACCCCTCCTGGTTAAGAGAGCAGCGTCAATTAACAGGTGTTTCCCGAATAATACCTCCTCATTTTAGGTATCTGGAAAGCCCAGGTGTTAGCAAACGGGGAAAGCTACCGGATCAATCTATTAAGTTAGTTCCTGTAGCGAATGATGCTAGTTGTACTGAACTTTCTTATTTATGATAGGGATAATGACGTAATGATGGACTGACCAATATGGTGACTATGTAACGATAGTTCGGGTCCGGCCGGGAGCCATGCTTTATCGTGGAGGTACGTTCGGTGGATCACTTACTCTTTTTAATGGGTTTAGTTTCATGAGTATAGATCGATATCGAGATCCAAAGCCTATTTTTATGGTTTCAGATCCGATTCCAAGGTAAGCAAAAGATACAGGGCAAGAGAAATCACTGTGTCTGTTGTTCAATATGGATAGGCCCAATTCAAATCGATATGCGCAATCAATCCCAGGTTCAATCAATAAGTCCCTGGTTCTATAAATAGGTACGGGTCTAATATAAACAGCATCAATCAATAAAACTGCTCTGTTGCTACCGGCTAGCTACCATTGCCCGCTAGGCATCAGTAGAGATAAAATTGACACTTATAGACCAGGAAGATGCGGGCTACTCGGACAAACAACAACCTGAATACCCTATAGGAACAACTAGCTATTCTCTATCCCAAAACCATGTACAAGCACGTGGAATCACCATTTTTCCAATTAAGAGGAGGAGGCGTATTTATAGATACGAGATAGAATTGCTATTATAGACGAGATATCATCATTGCTATTATTTAGGGGCTGAACTAATAATATATTGATCTCTTAGAGCAGTAACATTATCATATACGACAACACATCCAAGATTTAGGGTGTATTGTTCTATAAGAGGAGACGTTTATTTCTCTGCATGAATGACTTCATTGCGGACGACCATATAACTAACTCAGGCTTCCTTAATTCTGGGAGGAATCAGTTTTTTCGGGTTGGTTGCGGCAGAGAAAATAGAAATAATAATAATAATTGATCCCTTAATAAACCGATAAAACAACTGCGACAAATCCATGTAAAAAAACTTTACAATTTAGTTAGCTATTTCTATCTATTCCTCCAACTTGAAATAAGCATTAAGAAACCTTAGTCCAATGTGATTTCCTCGATATTTAATGGCTGGATTTTTAGAATGATGATGCCACCAAACCGGTTCCGAACCCATCATTCCCTTCCGATCAAGAAATAACTGGAATAATCAGCCGATACAGAGATAGCTGGATCTTAGGCCAACAGTAAAGTCCTGCTCGAACACATTCAATTTATTACCTCGATAGCTACTGAAACGAAAAATATCACCATCAGAGCTATCTTTCCAAGCAAGCAACCTTACCTACCTACACATACTTATTATACTGCCTTACCTCCTGCCATGCTATCTCACCATACAGGATATCCTTACATCCTAGTTACCCCTATACAACATACCCATCCATCCCATCCATAATTGGGGAAGGCAAAGGGATCTAGCTACGATAAGTCCCTCTCCTCTTAAATCGAAGAGTTGTACCCGCCGCCATGCCATTTCATCCAGCAAAAGTGAAAGTATGAAGCTAGCTACAGGGTTTTATCCTCTCCTCGTTGAATCGATCATCCAGCTGTGTCTAATAAGTTCTGGCTATCTGTATAGAAGAAATCTATCCGGGTCAGTTCCACCCACGATCTATGGTGAAGTTCCCATTCCCAGGATCAAAGCTAAAGGTTTGGGCTATATAGAGCAGTTAAACGATAACCCTATTGGCTAATGAACCATCCATCCGGTGCTTCTAAGGTAAGGGATCATAGCATGCCATACTATACTATACTGGCCTACTTTAGTTTTCCTGGCTGAAAGGTCCTCCTCCATCATTCTAGGATGAAGGGCTAAAGGTAAGGGATAAAGCCGTCCGATGCTTCTAAGAGAA
This sequence comes from Larix sibirica, assembly GCA_004151065.3. Taxonomy (NCBI): domain Eukaryota; kingdom Viridiplantae; phylum Streptophyta; class Pinopsida; order Pinales; family Pinaceae; genus Larix; species Larix sibirica. Next base: position 16,257 of record NWUY0304002430.1, on the reverse strand, counting down.
GGGTAATGCGGGTTGGTTGGGATTACTCCATCCATTTGGGATCAAGTATCAGCATCAAGTATCAGCCGTTGAGTAGCATCCAATGAGTACCAGCATTGAGTACATCTCCTCTTGGATTGACTGCGTGAGTAGCAGCATCTATTCCTGGCATTAAGTGTGGTTGGGCTAGAATGAGGTGGGGACCAGGAAGGTGGGGATACAGCGCGCTAAAATGACCTTTGAAGATATTTTGACCTACCATAGCCCCGAGCTATCCATGCATGATGTAATTGCTGGATGGCATGGCTGGGCATCGTCTTCCTTATGTGTAAGTAATGGAGGCTGACGTGGTGGCATCGCGTGAGGACGGGTACCTCAGCACTCCCTCCCTCTCCTAGGATTTCGGCAGTAAAGTAAAGGGTAAGGAGGGTAAGGTTTTATCCATCCATCCGGTGCTGGTTCTTAATCGACAGGAACTAGACGAGGTGATGGCTTTCTAACTGCATATGCATTTACAAGTGGCTATGCTCTTACCTTTGATCCTACTGTCTATGCCTCTGCAGGTGCTGCTTCCATAGCTTTCTGCACTCTTGGCTCGCCTTTATGGATTGCTCCCTTTCCAATCACAACCTTGCTAACAGCCATACTCTGTATCCATGCTATAATTGATACACTGAGCACCACTAATATTTACAATTGATATTTACATATATAAAAAGGTGCACTGGCATGCTATAAACTTTTCATCTTGTTAATTACAAAATAGGTGCGTTTAGCTCTTGTCTGCATCGGGCAAGGTATATCGCTTGCTTGACCGAAGGGAGGGCAAGGACCGAAGATGGTTGATAGACTTTCCTCACTTTCCCTTTGGGCCATATGAGCGATACTATTAATAATATATTTGCTACTGAAAGGATATAGGGATTTGACTGTCCTCTTGCTACCATTTGTTCTCAACAGATTTTGCTCCTTGCTCGGGAGGTTGTGTTCCTTGCTGCTTAAATCAGGTTTTGCTTTTCATTTGCTACTGAAGTGATACATATATACATTGATTGCCATCCGGTTATATATGTAATTATGCAGAGCCATATAGTATATATCCAAAGAGTTGCCTTCAAGTATTGGAATAAGGTCATGGATGCTCCGATGCTCCGATGTTGGAACATGTTGGAATAGACCTTTTGAAAAGGCAGTGTAAAGGGCAGTAAAGCACTGAAAGGTGGGGGAGGCAATGGCCTTCCTTTGGCTGTAAAGCACTATTTTATTTTGGACAGGGACAGGGATAACATTTTTGGGGAGGCAATGGCAAGGTATAACATCAAGGGATAACATTTTGGTAACATGGGGCTGGGCTCAAACTGTCAGGATACGGGTCTGTATGACCTACCTAAAGCTTGTCGGAACATTTATTCTCTCTCTGTCCAACTGCCTGCCCTGCCATGAAATCCAGTAGGCATAAGCAGGTCCTCCCTAACCTAAAAGGCAATCTGGGCATGTGTTTAAGTAGTGGGATTAAGGAAGCACTAACTTCTGAATGGTAGGGTTGTGCTAATAGGGTAAGTGCATATGGTAAATAATACCAAAAATAAGGAGCGGAGCGGGACGGAATGAAGCACCGGCATAAGCAAGCAGCTCCTAATATGTACTGGAGGGATTTAGTAAAGCAGCTCTGGTACGCTACACGTGTTGCCGGGACGCTCCCTGTGTCCCACTACCAGTTGCCCATTGGTATTGTAAGCTACGTAAGCTCTAATGGTCTCCTCCATAATTGAAGCAAGTTGGGTAGGTTGGGTGCTGTTCGTCCTGACTGTGGCTCTAAGGTTTATAGGGAAAGGTTCTAATCGTCCTTATAGCCTAGCAACAGATCAAGCGAGTAGCAAGCAAGATCTAAAGCTAGGAAACATTTCCCATTCAGCAAGAGAGCCAGCCCGTAATAAATGAAGCAATATAAGAGTTTGTTAAAAAGCGATTCTACGACAATGTTTCGGGCATGTTTGAGGCATTCGAACATACCTTTTGGCCCAATTTTGTATAAGGGTTCATCGATCCTGTAAAAGTTATTTTTTCCTAAAGAAACTAATTGCTAATAAAGGAAGCAAGAGAGCAAGCCTGTCCCCCCCATCCAAGCTAGTAAGACCAGTAAGCTATACCAGTGAGATCAGCCAGCCAGTGGTACTAGGACTGAAGCGAAGAGCATTAGTGGGGCTCTCATAATCAATAAAGGGGATGCCTATATTGGGGGGGATAGCAGCTCTGCGAAAGGTCTTAGCGATCTTTTGTGTTGTTAACTGTAGGAGAGAGTGCCGAGAAAGTGCTAGAAAGTATCCAAAGAAGCCTCCGATGGAGGGATGTACAAAAGAAAAGATATATATACAATGTTTATACGAACGAGGCGGGCATATCCCATGCTCGTGAAGCTTACAAAGTAAAGTACAATATATATTATTAGGGTCTTAGGGGACTATGATACTAGGGACTACAGAGATACACCATTGGGGGCTAATGGGCTGCTACTTGTCAGCCATAGAGGAGACTTCCCGGTACTAGCTTCTTTTGTTTGCTTGGAATAGATATCTGGGATAGATCCCATGTAGTCATCCCTTCGTACTTAGTAAAGCCAGCACTATTACCCCTTCTTTTTTCCACCAGCGGGTATCATTAGTACCCCTATGCAAGCCCCGCTCATTGGTTGTTGCTCTAGCTCTACTGACCGGTGTGCCTCCTTGGCACCACTCTCCTGGGGCCTACAGTTTGCATAATATTCCTCAACCTCCTTGCCCATACGTCTATCTGATCTGTGTAACCTAGTAAATGATTCCCCTCGAGTGAGCATCGATTTGGTAATATCAGATAGAAGAGCTACTAAGTACCCTTCCTAGACTTAACAGTTGGCGTACCATTCTCTAGTATACTATCAACGAACGACTTCTAACGACTTAAAGGCCCCTCCATGGGGTAAGCCTTGTTCAGATGCATTAGTTTTCGAGCTCTCTCCTATCATAGGAAGGGAAGAGCTATAGCCAAACGGGAAAGCATGTCCCAACAAGTAGAGCCATGGACGTACCTAAGACTCTGACCTGGTCACTCTTGTCTGGCTAAGCGTTCTGTCCGTTATAAGGTAGCCATAGGGGAACCTGCGGCTGGGAAAATGTTTGAAACCCACCAAGTTTGTATGAACTCTGACGACACATGGAATGCTACTTTCGAGACCAAGTTTGGTTTGTATAAATGGATGGTGATGCCATTTGGCCTCAAAATGCTCCTACCACCTTCATTAGATTGATAAATGATATCTTTCACCCGCATTTTGGCTGTTTTGTTGTCATTTATCTTGATTACATTATGATTTCAGTGCTACATGGGAAGAACACCTTTAACACGTCCGCACCATCCTGGATATTTTGTGAACACATAAATTATAGGTAAAGGAATGTAAGTCTATTTTCGTTCAGACCTCAGTCTAGTATTTGGGTTTCATTATTGATCAATAAGGGTGAACCCTTATTTTTATAGGGTCCAGGCCTTGGAACACTATCCCTCTCTAACCGGTGATGTTAAACTCAACAGTTTGATGGGTGGCATGAAATTTTTCGTATGCTTCATTACTAATTTTTCCAATCTAGATCACCCGCTAAGGGATTATTAAATCCGCACAACTTCCGCATAGATCAATGAGTCATTGGGATACTTGCCTCATCAACCAGGGAGTCCTTGTGATAGTTGCTTTACTTACGTTAACACGGTATACAAAATAGGTCAGTAAGGTCTAAGCACGTCATTATTAGTGCCATTACCTCTTATTTTATTAGAGGTCGAGAAGTCCTTCCTTATGTAGCCCGGCCCTAATTCACTATTTAAGGATTCTTTTACCAGACTCGGGTCAAGGGCGCTGTTCACTCAAAGGAAAGGGTAGCCTTACACCCAACGTCTTTAGAGAGGAAAACTACTCCCGCATAATTGCAGCCGCATCCAAGTCTCTCTGAACTTAACCTAGTTGCCCTGCCTACTAATGATGGATGGATGCCTGATCCCAATCCCCCTTTTACTGGTACTACTGGATGGGAAATCCTTAATCTTGAGCCTGCTATGCCTAGAGTTTCCAGGGTTGTCTCTTCCGACTCAGATTCTTCAGCTTCACCCCACCTTACTAAAGATGTTTAAGCTCCCATTCATGAGCCTATTGATGCCGATAAAGGGAAAAGATGATGGACATGCAAGTACAATCTATGCCTCCTTAGGTTTCTTTACCGGATCCTGTTGTATCTCATGTTGTTGTACACACTGCTGATGTCCCTGCTACTCCTGATCTTACTGCTAGCCCACCTCGTCACAGCCAGGTTTCCTTTGCTACCCCCTATTTATATTAGGTATGAGGATGGTGATCTCATTCGAAGATATGCACCCAGAAGCCTTCACCCCTATGTAGCCTACTTCTGGTACCTTGCGCCCATCCTCCTCTTCCCGGTCTAGCCTGGTTACACCCTAGTCATAGCAGTGACTGACTTTATTTTGTATCTTTATGATGAACTATTGATCGACTTTTATGGTGGCACACTTACCTTTTTTGGACAGATGGATATATTTTTTGGATATAAATATATATATATATGGCAGTTTTGAGCACATGTGTTTTTACTTATGATGATGTTATGGGTAGCACTATGGTTACTTTCAGATGTTGTGATTCATGCATATACTTTTTATTAATTACTTTCTTTTATGTCTTATCTTTTATTGATTATGGTGAGGGGATATAAGGTGTTAGGGAGGCATTAAATGTTATGGGAGTTATATGAAGGTTAATTGGGAGTCATAAAGTGCTTTAGGTGTATGACATGCCCAAAGTGCTATTGGATTTCTGTAGTGTCTTCCTCTTCACCAACTGCTGAATAAGTGTAAGAAAAGGAATCTGTAGCAACAGAGATGGAATCTGCAGAGTAAGTAGTAAAACTTTCTTTTATTTTCATTTTCAGACTCAAGAAGGGAGGAAGAAGGGAGACAAAGGAACAATCTTCCTCCAAAGGATGTATGACCTAAACCTTGCTGTAAAGCCAGTCATTCAATGTCAAAAGGTGAGGAACGAAGTGGCGAATATGATCCTCAAGGCACGGAGTGGTTGCCCAAGAATATACAACAACTCTAAGGTGAGGTAGGGGTCTAACAAATAGAAACAATAAGTTTATGAAGACTAGTGCCGTCCGTCCCATACTATACAAAAGGCGGGTTCTAAAGACTATAAAGACTAAGTTTATAAAGAGTATTCCCGTCCAATAAAACAGGCGAGGTGGGGGGATCACAAATATAACAAGCAAGGCTCGGCGAATTGCGGGTTGGGTCTCCGATAAGCTATGGTCTAAAAAAGTAGGGGGATGGCCTGAACCGCCCGTCCCTTGAGGATGGAAGCACCGAACCTTCTTCCTTGTCTGAAGACGTAAAGTCAGCTCAGCAGTGATTGTTATAAAGAATCTAACTATAAAGGATTATAAGTAAGATACGGCATAATAAAAAGGTATTTATCAATAAGAAGGTTAGTCAAGAAGACTCCGTACTTCAATCCACTAAATGGGTCTGGGTATGTCTGCGCATAACCAGGTGTCCTTTCAACATGTTCGTTCTGTGATAAGACCAGCTGCTGCCTTCCTTGCAATCCACCCCAAACCATAGGGGTATGGTACCTACGCGAACCCTATGGCAAATTCGATGCCAAGGTGGGGGTCTAATGAATACCCCCATATATAGAAGTTTCTGAATCAAATAACCTTTGCATATTCCAAATAAGATGAGGATCTTGTGCTCAATAATAATAAACTAAAGGAGCGAAGCGCTAAAGAAGATCAATAATAAGTGTCTCACTCAAGAGGATTCCAAGACTAGTACCCATATCTATAACTTTCAAGGAAGCACGTATATAAAGATATAAAGAATCGCGCATAAACCACCAATAAGTATTAATCCAGTAAGTGTGTAATTTCCAAGCCCGTCCAATCTCTTTCTTCTCTAAGTTCAGGTAATTGAGCCGGTAAATAAAGGGTGGTTAACACGAAAGGTTGGTATACCCATACCCAGACCTAGCATTAGTATACCTAGAGACATACCCCCACATACCATAGATATACAGCTAACCCTACTCTTGCTTAAGGAATAGAAGAAATATGCGTTACATCTTATGCCCTTTACTATTACCTCATTATTTTCACTCCTAGGATTCCATTACTCACTATAGATATATACATTCTTCCTTAGATTAACAACAGGACTACTTTATTACTATATTAGTTCATCTCTCACTCACTCCTCATAAAATTAGTTAATCTACCAACTACAAGGATTGAATCCATTACTCAATATACAACTCTTCCTTAGGCAAACACTACTCCTAATACAACGAATCAATGGATCAGGAACTAGATATATTAACCTGTACACTAGCACTCACAACAAGAGACGAGAACATAAACCTACAACAACCTAGGCTTTATTGAAACAACCACTTTCCTTAGTACTCGTATAAAGAAACTACCTATTACTACCATAACTACACTATTCACCTAGCACAGGAGAAGGACTCATCATCGCTTAACCATATAAAGGACTATACTCCTATAGAACACAGATCTCCACTTAGACCTTTCTCTTTTATGTATCTATTATATTAAACACCCTAATTACCATCCTCATGTAGCTTGATAACCACACTCCTCCCAGAGAAAGATCCATTTACTATGTTTTCCATACCTTGGTTGACTATGAGACTCATTATTATAATATAGAAAAGCTGTATCTTGCTGTAGTATTCGCCACCTAGCGCTTGTAACACTACATCTTTGGCCAATCAATTCAGGTCAAGTGTCCTATAGACCCTCTATACTACTTAGCCATGAAACCTGTGTTGTCTGGTTGTGTGACCAAATATTTGACCTCCAAGAATTTGACCTTGAATGAAAAGCCTATAAATCTATTAAGGGATAGGTTATTACCGACCATCTTATTTATTCTATCTCTTTCTCTCACTACAATTCGTCTAATGATGATAGTTACCCTTATCTCCTAAATGATTCAAGTGTAACTCAAATCAATTCCTTAGTGTAGAGCTTCCCCCTAAGTGACTTTGGACTTTATTCTTTTATGGAGCAAGAAACAAGTTCAGGGAGTGGGATAAATTCCACTATAACTCAAGGATGGGGGGAAAAAGTGATCTGAAGGAGGTACTTTATGTTCCGTTCTTAGGGACTAACCTCATTTCAGTACATCAGATAACTACCCATGGGCTCACAGTATAGTTTTAGCGGGACAAGTGCATTATCAAGGACGTGAGGAACAAGGTGGTGTGTGATGGCTACCACGAAGGGGGCATCTATAGCTCCATGTGTTTATGATGCTTCGGAGTTGCTGATCGATTTGTGGCACCAAAGGTTCAGACATCCGAACCAAGACAGCTTGGTGAAGAACACTAGTATGGTGGAAGGCTTACCGAGTCTTCAGAAGGTGAAGACAGTTTACGAAGGATGCATGTTTAGGAAGGCAGCATCAACATAGTTTTCCGAGTGATGCCGGCTGGAAGGCAGATAGACCTTTCAAGTTAATTCAAAGTGACATCATGGGTCCAGTAAATGCTTTCACACAAGGAGGGAACCAATTTGTACTTACCTTCATAGATGATCACTCACGGTATATTTGGATATACATGTTTAAGGCTAAGCTAGAGGCGTTGGACAAATTCAAGGTCTAAGTGGATATTTTATATACACCAACACGATAAGGTGATTCGCCTTAGTAATAGTAAAGGGGAAGCAGGCAAAGGAACTAACTATGCCAAAGGTAAATGTGCCTTAGCTTACTAAGACATAGGGGCGATGCAGAAGGAGCAAGAGGAAAAGAAGAGCTTATATCTATAGAGCTTCTAGGTTTGCTTAGTGATCCCTGAAGAGTAAAAGAAAGATAGTTTTAGATAGTAATCATTTTTCGAAGTTTGGTACATGTTCCTCTATGGCTCCTACCCGAGTTAACGAGGCTAAAGAATGTGTTTACTGTGTTGTTGTCTATAGTGGTTCCTGTGTATCTTAGAGAAATCTATAAGTAGTACAGGTATGGTTAAGTTTATCCAGCCCAGCCTTTGTTGTTGCCCCCTTTGGTCGGTCAGTTGCCGTATACCTTATGGGTTCCACCTAGTTGTATTCCTCCTAGATGTAGCCATTGACCGTAATGATGCTCTCTCTCTATCGGCATAAGAGGCGGAGGATCAATGCCCCCTAGGTTTTTTGTTAAAACCCCCAATGGTGCATTCAATGTCAAATATAGGATCACATATAAAAAGAATCTAAGCATCGAGTGGCATAAAGTTGGAATCAAAAATGAAGTGAGTGCAATATGGGTTAACCACCAACTGAGGTTCAGTTCTCTTGACAAGAGGCCCATTAGATACATTATGTATGAATGTATCTGATGGTAGCTTTGTTGACTGAGAAGAAGAGGTACACACTGCAGGAGGCTGATACATGGCTTCATTCAGGGAGTCATGAAGTGAAAAACACAAATGCAGCAAACGTAGTACTAAAATATTAGCCTTTATATCTAACAGGTCAGTAATGATGGAATGTGGTTGCGTGATATGTAATGGTGATGGGGTGCACAGGCTGTGATGGACCAAGTGCACTCGTATCTAGAGGTTCAGTAGTGCGATGATTAATATTAGCTATAGGGGATGCAGTACTGGTAAGAGGCTAGTTTGTCAGAGGATGGCTAGCACCAGTGCATGTGATCACATTTCTATTTGGGTGGGTTATCTCCTCCACACACACCCCATAATGTATTTAGCAATAAGGTTACTAGAGTGAAAAGGATTCACTACTAATGAGGTAGGAACCTGGCTAATGGATGAAGACAATATGGTGGAGGCTTTAGAGGATGACTAATGTGCCTGGGTATATTAAAGGAATGGATATTGGAAGATACCCAAGTTCGTGTTTTTAGGATGTAATGGACCTTTTTGTTCTCCCTCATATTGTTGCCCTTACTAGGATCTATGGTAAGCAAAGCACTAGTTGATACTATTTCCTCTCATCTAGTGATAATTCTATAATTTAGTAGGATCAGACCTTCATACCTATGGTCATTAGTTCCCGAGTCGATTTTGGCATTGAGGTAGATTATAATCAGTAGGTTGAGAAGCATTAAATGAAGGTGCATTCAATTATACACTATAGAAGTAGTGGCTGTAGGTGGTGCTTGTGTAGGAGGAACAATCAATTGTTAAGTTGTAAGATCCGGGGGGTTTATCCCACTCGACCGTCTGGGAGAGGGAAAAGCATGCTATAGTTGCTGAGCTGATTTATGTATAATTACGTATATAATGCAATAACATTCTTATTACTGCTTCTGTTAGGAATATGCACACTTGTTTGTGTCGGGGGTACTACTTTGTATTTGTGATTCGGTCGGTAGAGTTATTTCACTTGTTGGTTGGGGAAACATAGATATTGCTTAAGCGCGAAACGAAATGATGGAAGGTATCGCCTTCTTTCCCTTATTACTTGCCTGGAACTTATAAGCCTTAGCAACTGGAAGAGAGAAGAGCTAAAGCTATGCCTTTAAACCCTACTGACTCAAATAGCTAGATATGCCGGGCTAGTACCTCACTGCAGTTTCAATAGTCTTCTGTACCAGTAGTGCCAATAGGCGGAACCCAATAGCATTGTTGAAATAGGTCTAGGAGCAAACATAGTCATCCCAGGTTGTTCAAATAGGCTTTCCCTTCGAAATGGGTAGGAAAACCCATTCTATTAGAGATAATTATATAGCCTCATAGATATTTCTTCTTAGGCTTTAGCCGAGATATAAAAGGCTGGGCTTAGTCAATGGCTGAATAAATTCTCAAATATATAATTAATGGAACCAATAACATTCTTTCTGGCTGGCTTTACAAAACAACCCGTGAGGCTCGAACGTGACGTTAGAATGTGTGGATAGAACAATAACACCCGAGGCTCGCACCCATAGCACCCCCCATGTTGTCAACGAATGAGACACAACGTTCACTTCAAGTACTCGGTTCTCAAATCACCCCAGTTAACAACTGCCCTCAGTTACCACCTATCTGCTGCAAGCGATCTATACTCCTGCCTGAGTTTTTCGATCTTATTGCTTGATTACCCTATCGATCTTGATACCACCTGACGACTATGAAACTACTTAATAGGGATTGCCTCTGATGCTAGACACACCGGTTCCTAGAACGTGTGGCGAGATCAATGAAACCGCCTGACGATGGACACCACCACAGTGGAGCACGCAGAACATGTTGTCATAGCTGTTAGCCGATCATAGCCCAGTTGTACCAGAAGTAATAGTCGATAGCCGGTCATTTAAAGGAGGTCATTGCCAATAGGCACTAGTCATTGCTGGGAGTCATAGCCTTAAGGTCACTTTCGGGGTAGCCGGGAGTCCTAGCCATACACAGTAAGAGACACACTGCCAGAACCAAAAGAGGGTTGTCTACGGGGTTGGTTCTACGTACAGAACAATGGGACTTGGAATGCATGTAATGATGCTTACATACGTTGATTCACTATTGGAAAATAACACGCACGAGAGACACATAGTGATTCACGCTTTTAAGGGAGGGTCGTTTCTTTCATGCTTTTAAGGGAGGGCCGGTTAACTCACTCTACAGCACCAGCTAGAAGGAAGGCCACAGGGGCTCTCTGGTAATCCGACCAAGTGGCTGTCCAATAACCCGAGGCTAGGTCAGCCGCCTGTAGGAATTCTCTTAAAGGTCCTTCCTCTTGGCTCTGCTACCCTATACTGAATACGTTAAGTATTGAAATTAGTGCAATTTAAATTAGTAGTATAAAGTGCTTGTACTACTTTACTGTATGGAACTTACTGCTTAAGTGTTAAGGCTTTCACTATATGGCTTAATAAGGCAAGCTTTAACTCCATGGAACTTAGTACATGGGGGAATCTAGCATCTATACGTGTCGCATCTATACGCCCGGAGGGACTCATACGAGGTTACGAGTGTGAGGTTTAACTTGGACTTGCATATTACGTTTTACTTTTCCATTGTAATTGGTAATCTGATAGGCTATTCCGCTAATCCATCCAACGGGAGAGGCTAATCTCCTACAGTGATCCCAATGGGAATAATCAGCCGCATTGATTTTGAAATGGCCTCAGGTTGTTCGGTCGGGACAGGCACAAATTGTTGTTGGTTGGACAAGATGACAACTTCTTATAAATATGTGACAGCCTGTAGTCCATAAAGTAATTTCCATGGACACTAGCGCACTTGAGACCTAGAGTTCCTCTTTTGTGCCACCTTAATATACAGACCTAGCTAGCCTGTAGTCCACCACTTGAATTATGATCGACTCCGCTTTCCAAATGCTTATAGCCGCTAGTTGATGTAGTCGACCCAGGTTCCATGCATTCTAGGTAATCGCTGGTAGTCCATGATGCCACGAGTCGATCCCAGGTAGGCGTCATCCAAGTGTTTATGTCAATTCTTAACTTTATTTCTACTTGAGTTTATCTATCTCTCCCAATACGAGGTATAATCTATCACTCCCAATATGATTCAATCTCACGTACCCATCAAGGGCTAATATAAAGCCCCCATGGTTCTACCCTCGAACCTACAACTCTACCCTCTGCCCTATACCCTTGAACTAGACCTATCTCATAGCTGGTCATTGCCGCGAGGTCATTGCAAGCTGGGCAGCCAATAGATAATCATTTACGATAGTCAATAGTTGTTGCAGTCGATGTCGATCCCGCTACTCTATGATGTGATGCCAGGAGTAAACGTCTTCTTTTATGTTTTTGAACCGATGGAGCATTTCTTCTTGGGGATGTATTCTTGGATGTCTTCTTGTCTCTTTGGGAACTGATGGAGGACTCTTCTTGAATTGGATCCGATCACGATCTTACTTACGATCACCTATTTTGAAAAGTTGATGAGCCAATTGTGTTGTATTAGAACGTATATAATGCACGCTTAGAAAATGACCCATCTTACGCAATAGGCGTTACCATCAAAAACTTATACATCTTCTAAGATAGGCGTTACCGCCGGGCACAGAAAACATCTACCGCAAGGGGGTGGTTCACCAGACGAACGACAGACAGCCAACAGATATATTTATTCCCCATAAGGGACGCGCCAGGAAAAAGAAAATACAGAATCTCATCATATATAATATATGTTTCCGCAGAACCTTAATTGAATAGATCCGCTTATCTACCATCTAAAGCAACAACACCTACCAGGTTGGGGGCAGGAAAGGTATTGTTGGATCTGGTTCTACAAACTCTATCATTCGCCATTTTCAATTTAGCGACAACTTTTTGTTATTGGGTCCGTGGATTATCATTGCATATACTAAAAATGATCTTTTATTAATGAATTTTTCCATGCCCTCTTTCTTAGGTCGTCGGGCAAGCGGCTCGTATCTCGCTCCTTTTTGCAACGTTTATATATGTTAGGTGGGATGGGGATTCATTGGCTTGGGATACTAGACTAGGCCACTTCTTGGCTTTGCTTATAGGCTGGGCTGCTCTATTAAGCTGCTTGGCTTGGTTTGGCTTGGCTACTCAGATGAGCTTGGTTACTCAACCGGGCTTGGCGGGATTGGCTTGCCTGGGCTCCCGGGATTCTAGGCGCATGGGTTGGGATCATTGGTTGGGGTACTTGGCTTGGCTACTGCTCACTTGGCTGGGCCTACAACTACTCCTGCCGGGTTCCTGCGAATACACAAGACAGAACAGCTGGGTGGTGCTTAACGTAGCTGCTTATAGACGTTCTTTTACCCTGTTACCTACCAGAAGCCAAAGTCTGTAGAGAGCTTTTGTATTTAGTTTGGAGTTTACTTGTGAACGTGAACATCCCAACCCGATCCTCTTGAGCAATACAAGCTTTTTAATGGGTCCTCCTTTTGTAACGTAATGAACAACAAAGCGTGTACTCCACCTGACTGATTACCTGATGAACTAACATGATGAGACGTAACCTGTAGTGTAGTTTATAAAACACAAAGAATAGGCCAGTTGTTGTTCCTGTTGATAGTGACTAGTGCCCAGTTCCTGTTGATAGTGACTATAGCGAATAAAGAATCCTTGTTGTGGTGCTCTTCCCAACCAACTTCATAAAGCTATCCCAGAGAATAAATCCTTGTTGTAGTTGTTGTGCTCTCCCCTACTCATAGGTTGGTTTAGTGAGCATAAAAAAAGATTAAATCAGAAGGTAAAGGGAAGGAATGAAAGAAGAAAAGGGTGAGGGCCCACTTGATGATGAAGAGCTACCTACCACCACTCGTCGTTGCACCACCCTTGTTGAATAGAACATGAGGTAAAGTCCGTCCCCCGTCCCAATGTATAGACCCTCCCTACGAAATGAAACTAATGGGTCCACCCTGTTACCCTGCTATGAGAGAGATGAAGGTTACAAACATAGTGTTCATGGGCGGTCCCAAACTGTGAAGAATAATTATGTAATGGTTGTGTTTGAGCCACCACCCTTTAACCCTGCTGTCTTAGAACCGAGGGACCGAGCGAGGCAGCAAGCTTCATACAAGCAACTAAACTATATAAACTCCTTCTAATCTCTACTTTATACTGAACTTTACTAACGAAGCTCTCCAACTTCATGGCATGGTTTCCTTGCTGCCTTGGTTAACTCAACTAGTAAATACAAATCCAACTCTCCGCTCCAAGAAGATACAAAACCCAATGTGGTTGTTTCCTACTCTCCCAATAAAGGTACAAGATACAAACGCCAATGTGGTTGTTGTTGGTTGGGTCCTCCCCTGCTGCTCTAAACCCTGCTGCCTGGTACAAGCTAAGCTGCTATAATAAAAGAGATCATAAATGGTAATTCCTGTTTCCTCCGCAACCCCAACCCGAGTAGGAAGTTCCTGTTGTTTACTCCGCTGCTCGTAAGCTAAACCATGGTGGAGTAGTTCCCTCCCTCCGCTGCACCTTATCAGGTGGTGGTAAACCATTCATCAGTAAGTTGGGGTAACCCTCTCATGCATGATGCTTTCCAGCTGCAAATTGGGCTGACCTGACAACGCTGTTCGGGCTGACCATGTAACATTTTAGTGGTATTTGCTCTATTGGTTTCCCGTAGCGCTCTAAGGGTAATTTCTGTGATACACCGTCCCTAATATAGCCTCTCATTTGGGTCCCATTAAATATCCAATAGAAATAATAGACTTTATAGCTCCATCGCGTAAACCACCATCGTAAGCTATAAATCCCATGATGGTTAGTCCATCTGCTCCATGAGTTGTCACCCTCCCTCCGTTCTCCATGACTGGTTGTCCCCCTGCTCCATTGGTCTATCTCCCTGCACATGGAAAACAAAAGATAGGTTGGTCCCCATCCCAATGGTCCACCAAGAATGAAATCTCTTATTCGTATGATCTAAAGAAAAGAAAGAGTATGGGTGTAAGTTGTTGGATAGATATATGTTTATCTAAAGACCCTTGTAGTTAGAGCTGAGTTATACTTTCAACAAAAAATATATCCTACTTATTATTCCTACCTTTAATACTAAATCATAAATCCTAATCATACTTTGAGATACTTTCAAGCCGCCCACACTAATACTAAAAGTATTCCTACCTACAAACTCATGCAATCTACACTAAAAAGAATTTGTTATATTTATAAACTCCTCTATAGAATAAAGGTAGAAGTGCGACTTACTCCACGAGAGCCTCAAAGGATTAACACCGAATTGATCAAGGTACATGTAGTTGAGCCACTTGGGATTATTATAGATAATACATTTGAAGAAGTGAACGAGACATGCCCTCGGAAGTCGGAAGCACAACTAATTGCAATAAAAGGAAGGACACATTCAGAGTGAAGAACAACAACAGGCCTAGCTCACAGGTAGTTGAAAGACCAAATAGATTGAAAGAGCGAGACAGGGCACTATAACAGAGACGACAAATTGAATCTGGGGATTGGCACTCTGGTTGATTGAACAACTAAATATTCACCCCTAGCTCGAATCTTTTTTGTTTGAAACCAGAGCACAAATTTTGAAGAGAGAAACATAAATGGGAGCAGGTAAACAACCCAAAAGTTATAGTAGAAACTGCTAAGGAATTTTTTTATGGAAAACATGCATCCTCTAACCATCCCAGATTACATTACCTTAGAAGTATAATGCTAAGTTGCGAGGACAGGGAGATCACAAACCTCAAGGAATGACTCAAAGTGCAAAGTATAGCCACGGATAAGACAATGCCATTCGTTAAACTCGTTGCCTCATTCGGAGATATTCTTTTTACTTTTACTATTTAGTAATCCCTTTACCTGTTGGACCTGCATGCTTTCCATAGTGAAATAAAAAAATACCAAGATGCCGTGGATGACATATTAGTTTAACTTCGACAATGACAATTCCAATTGATGCAATGTATTACAAGGAAGGAACAATATGTGTTGATCCCTGATGAAGTGCCAATGTGGAAAAAGTTCGAGGTAGTCGAATTGCAAGACAAGCGTTCTTTTGAAGAATCCCTTTGTAAAAAGAAATCCTTGTTCAGAGAAGCACTACTGCCACATACAGGAAGAAACCCTTCCCTCTGCATCACAACAGCTCTACTTCCTGCTGGCAAAAGTATAGCAACTTCTTGAACTGACCATGTCCTAGCCTAAGCTGGCGGGACTTGTAAAGGACCCGATCCACATGCCGTGAGGAGCCTAAAAGAAATTGCCTCCGCATGGGTAGAGTACGCTGACGGTCATTAAACACTTCGTTACAGTAAGACATTCGATCTATTCTAAGGCCCCCCCTACCGCAGATTATGCTGATTCAAATGCTCTTGAAACTGCTGCTTTTGCTTGTGAAACTTATGCCGGTAAGACTTATGCTGATTCGAATACTGCTGGTAATAATTATGATGCCGGGAATGCTGGTTGTAGTGCTGCTCTTGGAGGAACTGCTTAGAATAATGCTGGTAATTCTTTTCCTGCTTGTCCCGGGAATCCTTCTGCTGGGAATAATGCTCCTTGCTCTCCCTTTGGTCAAGCAAGATTTCCTTGCTCTCCTAATGTAAAGCAAGCTTTTCCTTGCCCTCCCTTGCCCTCCCTTCGGTCAAGCAAGTATACCTTTGGTCAAGCAAGCTTTTCCTTAAAATGCTTCTTTTACTGCTTATACTGGAACTGTTCTTGGAACTGCTCTTTTAACTGCTTATTTTCATAATCCTGGGAATGCTGGGGCCTTTATAAGGGTGGAAGGTCAAGGTCAACAACTGGAATAGGCAC
>NWUY0304002294.1:7509-17753 GCA_004151065.3 Larix sibirica | reverse complement strand
CCTATAATTTGGGTTCATCAATTGGTAGCATAGGAGGATAGATAATTGGGAAATCCCTATATGTTTAGTATGACTAGAGTAACCAAGACCGAAAGGTCTCGTCGGATACATGATTTCGGTAGGATTTGTGATGGGAGGTTATTGTGATCCCATTATTAAAGGTCCAATGAGATCATTTTGATACATAGCTTTTCAAGGTATACACATTGGGGTTTCCAAAAGAGTGCATTGGAGATCATTTCGATCAAAAGTGTCTGATAGCCCGATATTTCAGGGTATGGTCATTAGAAATTTGGAAAATACATATTGAGAGATATCTTGATGGGACAAGTCCAATATAAGCCTTTTCAGGGTCACACCTATTGGGATTCTACATAAAATCATATGAGACTTGTAACTCAATTATGATAAGAGGCCATTATCAGGATGTCAAAAAGATGTGTTAGGTAACATGTTGATGAGACATGTCTGATAAATAGAATTCGATATCATTAAGATTGATTATAGAGCTCCTGATATGCTAGGTCAAGTGTATTTCATTCAAATTTTTACTAAGGGATTGGGGTACCAATAATTAGTCGATTGATTGCAAGTTGGGTAAATGCGATTGAGATTAGGAAGGTTGGGCCAAAACTTGAGCTTATTTAGGTAGGTAATGAGTCTGAAACCATAAAAAAACTTTGATCTTTATTCTCATTCCTCCACTATTACAAAAGGGTCCATTTTACGGCAACCGACCGAAAATATTTTCGACATAACAACATCGAAAAACAGTGGATTAGGAACGCCACAAATTTCTCGTCGGAAATACTACTTCTACCTACAGTGTCGTTATTACAACAATGTGACGACGTTCCTTCCAACTATGTATTAGTTGAATATATTATTGAATACATCGGTGTTCAGACAACTTATAGACATTATTACGACGTGCCTCTATCATTTTTAGAACTATTAAGATCGTAAACAAACTATTAGGAACGTTGAAATTCCCACACCGTTTAGACATAATGTATTCATCTATACTTTGCATATATGTCGCTTTTACGCCATAATTTTGATGACCTTCCTACGATGTTGTTCATCGATAAAGTTTCATGAATGTTGCTATGACGTTGTACTATTGACAATGGGTCGACAACATAGTTTGTCGATGTGATTGCACGTATGTCAGTTAGACGTTTTAATGGAGATGATTGGATAACAACATAGTTCATCGATGTACTTGCACTTATGTCGCTAGGACATCAGAATTTCGGTGTATGTCCTATGATCAAATATTGACTATTGTTTACTTCCTCTCTTAAACATCGAGATTGGATTTGTTGTTCAGGTTACACCCATCCTTAAGAAACTTTGTGTCTAAGACAATCTATGTTTTATCCAAGGTTGGAAGTTAGAAGACATGGAACTTGTGATGGTGATCGATGTATCATACTTGGGGGTAAGTTCATGCATGCTAAGATAATTTAGAGGATGTTGTTGGATATGAACCAACAACTCATATGTAAGTAATGAGAAAAATATCACCTCCCGTTTTCATTACTTACATATAATTTGTTGGATTTGTACCAGCAACTTATGTGTAAGTAATGAGAATGGGAGATGTCCCATTCTCATTACTTACACATGAGTTTCTAGTACATATCCAACAATACCCTGCAACTTCTCTTTGCATGCATGCACTTTCCCGCAAATATGATACATCGATCACCTTTGCAATTTCCATGTCCTTGAACTTCTAACCTTGGATAAAATCTAAATTGTCTTGGAAACTAAGCTTCCAAAGGATGGTTGCAACTTGAGCAATAAATCCAATCTTGATGTTTATGAGGGGCAGTCAATAGTAGTCAATATTTAACCAGAATATTGTACAAGCCAGTACATAAGAATAATCATGCCCCTGTAACTATACCAACTAGTAAGTGGAAAAACGGTTTCCATCAACAAGTTATACATACAAGTTTGGTTGATTTTTTTGTGAATTCAAAATAAACCAAAATGTAATACTTTCAAAGCTACCAAATGTAGTACTTTCAGATCTAAGAGAGTGATCGCTACTATTTCAAAAGTAAAAAATGCTAGAATGTTATCTATCAGCCAACTAATACTAGTCAACAAATGGGTAGTCAAATCATTGGCTACAAATCCAATTCATTCATAGAATCCCTATATATGATGTTCATGATTTAAAGGACACAATTATAATTTACATACCAATGTTGAGACATAATACTATTGACACTGAGTTAGCGTGAAGACCAAACTCAAAGCACAAGCACAACCCAAACTTTAGAAAAATTCTAACGCTAAACTAAAATTTGGAAGATGGCAATTACCAAGACAAGGCTATAGTTTCTTGAAAAGGAAAGTAAGGGTAAAAGAATACATACCATGTAGTTTTCAAGCATTTATGCATGAAAAATAATGAATACATGTAGAAAAATTCAAGACCAAAGATTTATTTTTTTCAACCTTTCCAAAAACAAAGGAAATGTAACTCGTTGTGACTAAGAAATAAATCTAGTAAGAAAATAATATTGTGATGTGTCATAGTAGAGTTTACTTAGGATCCAACAATATCACAATCTATGTTCATAACTATTGATAAATATAGGTGTTTCTTTGGTCTTTAATGGAAACCATTGTTAAAATTTTAGTCAAGAACCATTCACCTGGTCCTATCATGTTGAAACATAATGGATGAAAATTTTTACAATTGTTGAGAAAAAAAATTACTTGTTAGGAAGTTGGTAAAATAATAACAATATATCCCCAGATTTTGATGATAATGTCTAATTATTTTTAATGTAAAACAATGTCACCTTATGTTCTATTTGAACAAATAAATAATAGAGAAAATAAACTGATTGTGGTTAGAATATAGGCAATAATGGATTTAATAGTCCTGGGAGAAGGAAACTATCTATAAAGGCATAAACCATTCATTGATAAAACAACCCAAGTAGAGGAAGCAAAATGATCAATGGCTTTAAGCATTGGATCAACAAAGGTAACATGATCAACAATACTTCGAAGGAATGTTAGGTCTCAAACTATTTGCCACTTAAAAAATCCTTTTCCCCTGAATAATAGATATTCACACAGTCAGACGTAGAAGTAGAGGTATGTATATTATATATGTGTGTATTCTTCCTCCAATCTAGCATAAGTTGGACCTACCTTTATGGGTTTTCCATACTTTTATACACCTTATTGTGTGTTGTGGAATCTCTTCATATGAACCATAGAACATAAAAGAAAATAATAGAAGGGAACTATATTCCAAGAAAAGAGGTGGTATCTAAATACATTGTTACAACACTTAAGCACAATGCATTAAGATCAAAACATCACAATGAATTCTTCAATATCAATTGCAACATAATTCGATATCAACACAACGCATATGGTGATTCTTTTATAGTCTCCATATCTAACAAATTCCCTTGAAGTGAGGAGGAGCTAGTCCATAAATAGGGGTCATTGGTCCTAACTGTTTCCATGAAATCCACAACATCCCATAGTTTATCTAACTGTTCTAGTCAATCTGAACATGGCCTCTTCAACCATTCAGGTGATTGGTTATTCAACTGCTCATTCGAGCCTCCAATTGACTGCTCTTCTAGTCGACTTATGTCCTTCGATTGGTTGCCTCCAAAAGATCCATAGGTGTGATGAACTTGCATAACCTTAGGTTCCAACACCCCCCCACCATCAACACAATGATCTAGAGATTTCGGAGGTGAAATTACATTCTTTGAACACCCCCCCAATAATTGCAGCTTCTTGAATCCCAAGCATAGCCCAAAGTTTCACAAACTAATATTTTGGTAGAGGCTTCATAAATATATCAACAATCTAATCATCTATCATGCAATAAACAAGTGAGACAACAT
Source organism: Larix sibirica (assembly GCA_004151065.3). Classification (NCBI taxonomy): domain Eukaryota; kingdom Viridiplantae; phylum Streptophyta; class Pinopsida; order Pinales; family Pinaceae; genus Larix; species Larix sibirica. Next base: position 13,854 of record NWUY0304002294.1, on the reverse strand, counting down.
TGTCTTGTACCAACTATCTCAAATAGTGAACATGAAGCTCAACATGCTTCCTTTTACTATGAACAACAAGATTATCAACAACCTATATTGTACTCTAATTATCACAATGGATAACAGTGGAGGCTTGAACAAGAAAACCAAGCTCCTCCAAACGTTTATGGATCCAAAATACTTCCGTACCTGCATTGAAAAATCCACAATATTCTATTTCTATAGTCGAAAGGGAGACTACCCTTTGTTACATACATGACTAGACCAAGGGTCTAGAACTTAGTTGAAACACATAGTTAGAAGTGGAGTTTCGGTCATCAATATACCCTCCCCAGTTAGAATCAATGAACCCAACCAACATTTTTGTACTGCAACAATACTTAATCCCATACTGATAAGTCCCTTTAACATAGCGAACCATTATCTTTGTGTATTTCCAGTGGTTGTTTAGTGGTTTTCTCAAGGATCCTCCATGAATTTGGAAAAACCTAATATACTATAAAACAAGAACCTCCACAAGTTCTCATTTTTTTGAGGTCACATTTAGTAGTTGTTTTTACCTCTGTTTCGAAAAATTGGTGCTATTGGTAGCACCACTTTTTTGGGGGGTTAAATTTACAACTTCTTTGAAACCTAGTCCCATGCCCTTTAAAAAAAAACTGTAAATTGACCACCGAATCAAAAAATGGTCACCTATTGGTAGCACCTCTTTTTTTTAGACCAAACTCAACCTATGACTCGAAAAGAGGTGCTACCAATGGCACCACTTTCCGTTGTCAGGTTACATTTTCCCGAACAAATTTAAAATCTTTATTTCTTTAAATAAAAATTAAACAAATAAAATGTCAAACAAATGTTAAAAAAATAAAAAGATAAAAAATCATACATTTTATGAAAAACTTAAAACAAATTGAAAATACACATAAATCAAATGTTAAATATTAAAAAATTTCAAAAAATTATATATGTGTGTGTGTGTGATGTCCCCTTCACCCAATCCATCCAGCGGAGGGGACATTAACTAACTTAGGGTCTCTTAAATTTTCACCCCATAACCATATTTATGAATTTATAATAGCTAAAATGCATGTGCAAATATGGAATTAAAAACACTCAACGGAAATAACAAAACCCATACACACAACATGCAATTTATGGGCATATAAACAAAATCATTGCACATCCGATACATANNTTGAAAATGAGTTGCTGATATCAACAACAGAAGGCACGACGAGGGTTATTCCCAGAGACAGGCGCTTCATAAGCATGTCTACTAAAAGTAGTATTAATAATTCCTTGTGGCTAGGTAGAAGTATCGTAATTCTGCATCTGGACACAGAAGTTGTGTCTCCAGGGTGCGCAAACATGGGAGCACCGTCAGGTATGTTAACTACACACGGAAGCTGAACACAAGTAGTGCTAGCAGAAAAGAGGGGTGTTCTATCAGAGGCTTGTGAATAAATGTCCTTACCCAATAATATGAGAGTGCTTAAGCTTGGTGCTGATCCAGCAAGGGGAAGCTCGGTAGGTAGGACTGAAATAAGTATGACCTGATTACTTTGTATTGTAATGTACATCCGCTCCTGTTTTGCATGTTATAGTTCGATCTATCTGTCTTCTGTTTAGATATGTATATATTGATCTGCACTTTATTGTTATATTATTTCAGAATCCAATGAGTGGGGGTCTAAGTTGGTCTTTGAGAATACATTAAGAGAAGCCAACTTGTTCAGCAGATGAGAGAAATGATATGAAGGTTTAAGAGTGAAGCAGAACATTCAAACCTCAATGCATTCTATCAGTGATCCCTGGGGATTTCTTCACATAGCGAAGATGATAGTAGTCCATCTGCCCCACAAAGCAGGGATGAAAAAACCTTCTCTGTCCCACCATACGTCATATTCAATTGATGTCCTTGATGTGAATATGTCCCCACAAGGCTTGGCATTAGACCTGGACTGTTAAATGAATGCCCAGCCCATTCTGGTAAATGAATTAGCAGAGGTCCCAAGGAGAGATTAAGCCCGAGATGAGAAGTATGGAAACATTGGTATATTTGGAGGACTTAGACAACAAATATTTATGCACAATGTCTTGGCGACCGTTGCATACAGCTAGAACTAAATCAAAAGAGAAGATTTCTGTGGTGGATCTACAAGGAACGAAACATGGTTCCGTAGAGCATGAGGAAAGATATCTGCTCATCTTGTGCTCCTTTGGAATACCTGTACAACATAGTTAACCAATGATAACATTAAACATTATGCCATCCACTGCTGTACAACACGAAATAGAAATGCATGAAACATTTGAACATATAATCTGAAGGTACGGTTCCCTCGAAAATGAGAGACGGCATATGATGAATAATGGCGTAGGTAGCAATAAGACCAGGCCAGAAACCAGCTCTTGCATTGATCTCGCACTGCTGGGCTACTTCCAGTGCCCATGATGCCAAGAAATCTGCTATCCAACAGGTGACTTTATGTTCTTCGATTTCGTTAATCTCATGGATCAGTTTACGAAGCAGCGGGATAGCTCTGAAACGGATCCTCGTATCCTCCTCTAGAAGGCCAACGGGATAGCTCTGAAACGGATCTTGCGGCCACCTGCTACTGCATCCTCTTCTTTAGTAGTCAAAGTCGAAGATGTGTCCATGGATTTGGTGCGGCGGCCATGGATACGATGATGGTTGTATTCAGAGTTGATGAAAGTGACGATGAAGCCGAGGGAAGAAAGGTTATGCGTGAGGAGCATCATGGGATTAATGTTGCTGGGCATGAGGGGAAGGAGGCCGCACATCCATGATATCCTATCCTGAACGTTCCCTCGCTCTTCAAACTGACAAAAAAAAAGATGTACTTTCAAATGTACGAGGGTGTACTTATATAATCCCAACATTCCATGATATTGATGGACAGACTCGGAGCTTGAGTCTCATGGAACTGCGTCAATCACGTTTCCCACATGGCTTCACAGTCTGCACCGACTACATACAATGGTGAGCAACCGCGTGGATGCTGTCAATTTCAATTATGCTCCCTTTCCCCTCCCAGAAATGGATATAATATCCATCGGCGTTGACATGTTTTCAATACCCGATCTTTCTTTTGACTCGACCAGATCAACTGGCAATCGTTGTCTGACAGCGAGATCAACAAACTAAATCACATAAAATTTCAATCACCTTATAAAAACAGGAGGAACATCTTATTAAGATTCCTCCATAGGGATCAAACTCTAAGTCTGTAATCGCTATTGGGATTACGTGTAACACATGATTTAATTTCCAGCCATTGTTAATTTCACAAAGAATATATCATTTACTAATAGTCTTATTGAATTTACTAATAGGCTGGGTGGATGCTGTCAATTTCAATTATGCTCCCTTTCCCCTCCCAGAAATGGATATAATATCCATCATGTGATCTTTAAGATAGCTTAAATAATATTTACCGAATCGATATGTTGTGCTATAGTTCAGCACTCTACAAATCCTATCTCACAACGCAACCAACCTGAGTATGCCCAGTATGTTGTCTTGAGTATGCCCAGTATACTGCGTTGAGTATACCTGAGTATGCCCAGTATGCTGCGTTGAGTATGCCCAATGGCTTGTCAACAGTCCGTTAATGAATTCTCTACCACTCATTTATTACAGTAACGTACAGTAACACCAGGTGTGCCAACGTGTTGTAACGTTCATTCCACGTTTGTATTGTGTTGTAACATTCATTCCAGGTGTGCCAGCGGGTTGTAACGTTCATTCCAGGAGTGCCAGCGTGTTGTAATGTTCATTTTCCATTCCACGTTGATTCCACGTTTCACATTCATTTTCCATTCCATCATTTGGAGCTTGGACTTAAGGAGGTTGCTATTAAAATTTTTAGAGGGAATATTAGCCTTATGATTGAGTCAAAACAACTGTGGCATCCAACATACAAAATAATCATTTCCCTGTTTATCCTCTACCAAGGGGAGTCTACTGTGATTCACATGAAAATACATTCCCTTTCAACATCTTACCTAACCGGAAAGCAGATGAATTGAGCCTCGAAATTCATAAATTATTCGAGTGATGGATTAAAATAAGGTTTAAATGTGAGAAAAACAAGTTTATTTGTCGTGTTTGTCTACTTTCCCACCATTCATAACTTTTTGGGAAATCCATTGATATTTGAGTGTTATATTAGGTCTTTCTCTTCATCTTCAGCATATAATGTGTTGGGAAATCCATTGGGAAATCAGAGCATGGGGAGATCCATTGATATTTGAGTGTTATACTAGGTCTAACCAGTCCATCCTTATCCGATATACTCAACATTTCACATGAATTTAGACATTTGTGAAAAACACATGCAATTGATAGTTTATCTGTCTGCGTTACGTTTTGTCAAGCAATCAACCACACTCGAGGTTTGTTAGTTTCCATAGCTCCCAAATTTGGTATTGCAACCTTATTTCAAGACTGAAGAGAAGGATTACTGATAACAAACATTTAGTAACAGGTATCATCATTTTTTCTTCAGTTTATAAGCAACATGTATGTTAAATATTTCTCTTGGTTGGATTTCTATCTCCTTATTGGGGGGTTGAAGGGATTAAACGTCTTCATGTTCTAGGATTGAATTATTATATATATGCATGGATGTTGGGGAAGGGAAACCCTCTTTATACTTTTAGGTTGTGTTTTAAAATATTCCCTTTAATCATTCAAACATATCAAGACTGTATATGACATCCTTTAGTTGGTAATTTAATGCGGTAATAACCCCAGAGGGCGCAACCATGAAGGTCGTGGATCAGGACTGTGTTCTTATCATAATAGTATACAAGGGTATGGCCCTAAGCGTGGTCTTTTTCCCATTTACATAGGTAGAGAAAGGAGCTCGCAGCCCCTCTCCCTTATTGTTCACTTTCTATTGAATTCTTGGTTGCTCAGTTGGAGAGAGAGAATCTCTTCGAAGGTTGAATCTCCAATCCAATGTAATCGTTCTTATATTTTCACTATTGGTTGCTTAGATATTTCCATTTCAGAGCTAGTTTAAATAAATAGAGCAAAGAATTCATTTCATTTTGTTATATTAATTGTGCAAGAGGACCTTCTTGTTGAGTAATATTTTCTTAGTTATCCTAAACATTTTATCCAGAGGCAACCTCACTAGGAAGAACCTGCTTATTGTTTATTATTTTTGTCTACTATTTAAATGTTTGGCCAAGAAAAGTAAAATGTGGCCTTAACAGAGAGAACCGACCTGTCATTTGTGTTCTCTTTTTTTTATATAAAAGTAATACTCACCAAAAAAAATAAAAAAATAAAGGCGGCCTCAATAGAAAGGACCGACCTATAGTCTGTTGTTTCAACTAATGTCTAAAACATTTTGTTTTGTCGAGAAAAGAAGACGTGGTCTTAGCAAGGACTGACTTAGTAAAAGATTGTTGTATTCCTATGGAATTCAAGGTATTAGCATAAGGAATGGTCCCTTATTATTTTGCATTAAATGCTAAGAAAAGTTATAGCATAACCTTGGTCCGGTTTGGGATTAAGACAAATCCTTTGCATAACCTACTTTCTATTATGAATGTAAAGGTGGAAAGAGTTTTTAGTGGTGTAGACCAACCATTACTAGGCATCTAAAGTTTGAAGAAGAAAAAAAACAGACTTTCAAGGGTATTCACCACAAAAGAAAATAACAGACACAAATTCCTTTTTCCAATTAGTTTCATAATATAGCACAACATCCTATCTCAACACCTTTATAGAGAAATGCACTAATGTGAGGATTACAATTCATCATCATCCAACTCTTCCAAATGTGAAAAATCGATGCAGTGATTTAATGTTTTGTAAAAGGAGGCTATCAAGCTCTTTAAAATTTTCTAAGCAAACATATATGGTACATGCAAGCAAGAGTTGCAAAATAGAAGCTACTATGTTAAGTACACCACTACATTTTAAGATTAATATGATCAAGTTTGTGCATTGTTTTCATGTAGTGAAAAAAAGTACAGGAAATGGAAAAATGAACATTGAATGGAAGGCTCAACTTTTCTGGGACATAGAAACTGTTGTGGTCAAAATTATCTGTACGAGTCAGTAGGAAAAATATATTGGTAAACAAAAGGAAATGAATATATACCCTTCAAGTACCCTTTCATCTGAAACCAGTAGATAAATCACAAACATGATCAAATATTAACGTTAAGGATTGAACATACAAGTAATATTGGACGAATAAACAACAGGCTTTCAAAATGCGCCCAACATTATATTTTCAAGCTCACTTGATTGCATTTAGTGATTCCCATGAAAAGTCCTTAACAAGAATTAATTGTAAAATGCAATCGACT
>NWUY0304001980.1:0-13712 GCA_004151065.3 Larix sibirica | reverse complement strand
CATCTTCCAAATTCCTAAAGATGATAAATTTGGCTATCCTAGGGGTTACTGTTGACATTTAAAATGAGGACTATTCAAAGTGTAGAATCAAGCATATCATGGATAGAAATGGTTCGTCACCTCAACATGGTGGACCCAAATTATGTAGCCATGGAAGTAGAACAAAAGAGAATGATAGAAGATCCCTAAAAAGAAGAGAGTATTTTTATCTAGTTTTATCTAAGTTTTGTTGAAGAGGAGCGTATTTTTGCTACTTATTGCCTAAATTTAGTTGATAAGAGCCTTGAAAAACTGTGCAAGCCTTCAATGGTAATTATTGGCATTAATAGAGGATGGAAATGGAGAACAAGATGAAGAATAGTACTTGGAATTTACAAGGATTGCTACCTGGAAGAAAGGTAATATGATGCAAATGAGAGTTTAGATAGAAATTTTTGGATGATGAGAGTGTTGATAGATACACGGTTTGATTGAGGCTAATGATACTTCTACGTGAAGGGAGTATATTACGAGTAAAATTTATCTAGAGACTAAGTTAGTATATATTAAGATATTACTAGCAATGAAAACAACATGGAATTAGAAGGTATAGAAAAAATTATGTAAAAAAATGTTCTTTCATGAAAATATCAAATAAGAAATTTATAAGAGGGAACAACAAATTGGTTTTGTTGTGGAAGTAAAAGAAACCATGGTTTGCAAGTTAAATAAGTCCTTATATGAACTTAATAACTATCCAAGTGAATTGTGCCAAAAAATAACAAATATATGATCGATCAAGGCTTTAGAATGAGTGATGTTGACCATTGTATCTACACCTCTATTATTCTTGTGTTATATATATATGACATTTGTTCTTTTGAGTGACAAGAAAGAGATTTTTAAACTCAGTAAGGACCAATTGGATGAGTTTGATATCAAGGATATAGGATATGTTCATTATTTTATTGTTATTGAAGTGAAAAGGGACCTCTTGAATTAAAAAACATTGGTTGATATAAGGGAAGTACATTCATAGTATACTTCAACAATTTGGGATGATGTACTCTAAGCTTGTACATACTCCTTCTTTACTTCCTAGTTCAAGTGGTAAAAATTGTGTACTAGGACAACCAAACATTTGGAAGGGATGGAAAGGAACCATTTTCTAGGGAAACAAAATGACTTATGTATGTTATGATATGCGCTAGATTAAACATTGCATAATAGGTAAGTGTGGTAACTAAGTTCATAGAAAATCATGAAATGCAACATTGAATTTGTGTAAAGAGAATTATGAAATACCTACATGGAAACATGGATTTTGGGATATTCTACGATAAAAATTAGGGTGTTGAAAGACAAGTTTCAGATTTCCATGTTTATGTGGATGTATATTGGGCAAGGGATGTTGATGATATTAAATTTACTATTGCATATGTATTTAACTTGTTTGGAGGAGAAATCAACTAGATGAGAAAAATGAAACCCACTGTTTCCATATCTAATACTAAGGAATAATACATATTACTAAGGATTATAAGGAAATGATCTAATTAAGAAGGTTATGTGAGTACATTGGTTGAAGAAAAGAGTATTGGTTATTCACTGTGATAGTCAAATTGCTATATAATTAGCTAATAATTCTACATTCTATGCAAGTAGCAATCATATACAAGTTAAGTACCATTTTGTGAGGGAAATAGTAGATAGAAACATAGTTATCTTGATGATATTTGGGATAGAGGAAAATGTTTCAAATACATTGAAAAATCAATCAAAGGAGATAAATTCATATGTGAAGAAATTGCATTGGAGTACTCACCTGAATAAGATGATTTCTAGTGGGAGAATCTTGAAGAAAGTGCCAAACACTTTTCAATGGCGTCGTTTTGGCATATGATTTCTACACATAGGTTTAGAAAATCATATTTGGTATGCAAATTTGTAGCCCATGGTTTGTGTGACTAGAATTCTCTCTCCAACACACATTATATGGTTGTACGGGGTGTGTGTGTGAGTGTGTGTTAGATGTGAGATCATGTTTAGTAATATGTTTGATGAAGATATTTAATTCAACAAATTTAGAATGTCCATTGGTTAATGATTAGTTCATATTTTTTCTTATGTCAAGAGATTTATTTCTCTAATCTATTTATTGAGTTATTATTAACTATTATTATTTTATTGCAATAATACTTTTTCTTATTATTATAATATCTACTCTTGTATTTTTCAAAGTTAACATAAAATTACTTCAATTTAAAGTATAAGTAATCACATCAAGGAGATGTAGATGGAGGAAGCCAAAACAAAATAGATAATCAAACCGAACTTGGCAAAATAATCATGAAAATTCAAATCTTACTTGAAAATGTAGGAAGCCAAACATAAAGATATATAAGACCAAACTTGACCAAATCACCATGAAAATTCAAATCTTAGTTGGAAATGTAAATGGAGGAAGTCCAACATAAAAAAATATAAAAGATCGACCTTCGCCCAATCATCATGAAAATTTGTTTAAATAATGATCTTTCTCAACATTTTAGTATGTTGGACTGAATTTGTATTCCAAATATAACCGTTGCCATATACTATATATGAGATTTCACCTCAAGTGAAAATGCTCACAATATTTTCTTGATTTAAAGTCATAATGTTCTCTTGATTTAAAGTTATTAAGATGTACATGTATTTTTTATTTTGTTTAGATGATGGATAATAATAAAGATAAAAGTTCTAAATAGATTGAATCAGTCTTTAAAACAAATTAATAAAAAAACAACACATTTGAATTTTATGATGAAATGAGGATTTCAAAGTAAGGGATTTCTAACAAGTAAGTAAATAATCTTTCCGATATATGTTTCATGATACATAACTTATATATAATCTGCCATTTATTTAAGATATACATCCGATCATATCAATATTCACTGTCACATAGATGTCAAGTTATGATTATGATGCTTTCCAACAACATTAGAAAGCTTGAGAATATATATATATATTATTTGTAAGAAATGTTAATATGGTTACCTTAGTTTTACAAATAATAGTAAAATTATATGTATAGAGACATTACATCACAATCATAATCATAATTCAAGCCTAACAGCTAATTGACTGCTCATAAAATTAAAATCAAAGTAATTGTAAAAGTTAAACTTCTTAAAAAAACAGTAAAACTAAATCTTATTGGTCTCTTTTTAAAGTTAAAGTAACTCGAACTGCCCGGGACATAACAGAACAACTTTATTGTAGATAAAATGATTAGTAATACCTGTAAAGCTTCACCAATTTGGAAAAGATCAAATAATAAAGAGATGAATTTCCATGGCAGAGCATTACATCCGACATAGATCCAATCACCGATCCCTGAAGTAAGAAATGAGGCTTCCAAAGGCTCTTCTCTTACTTTATCTCTGTCGTGGGATCCAATAATCGATCCATCCAAGTAAAAAAGAAGAAATCCAAAGTTTTTTTCGTTGAATACTGTGAAAAGCATTGACACAGACGAGAATACATGATCATGGGACCCTGAGAAGAATATTTTTTCGTTGAATACTGTGAAAAACATTGACACAGGCGAGAACACATGATCATGGGACCCTGAGAAGAATATGTTACAAGTGTGAGAATAACGTTTTGGCATAAAGGAAAAGATGAGAAAAAGAAACTACAGCAAAACAAAATATACCAAACTTGTAATATGCAGATTAACGAAATCACAAGGAAAAACAGAGTTTGCTTTCCCTTGTTGTTGATAAAAACTGGTAAGACTTGTACTGTCGAGGCTAAAAGCGAAAGCAGGCTGATAGACATAATCAGTCTGCAAAATATGGACAACATGTCGACAAGCAAGAATTCGAAGTTGAGCAAACTGGCTCGCTATTTGTGCCACACCTTCAAGCGAAAGACATCTCCAGCCCAAGAAAAACCTGCAGAAACCAATGAATCTAACAAGGAGAACAATAAGAACTTGAGGTGGCTCTGCGCCATCGGCTGCTGTATCTTCAGCATCGTGGTCTTTCTGATAGGTATCATGGTGCTCCTGGGTTACCTCATATTCCACCCCGCCCTCCCTTCATTCACCGTAAAGGAGGCCAGTCTCAATACCTTACTGCTTGACGCCACCTTCGTGCTCAGCTCGGAGACTACCATTCTCCTCCATGTCCACAATCCCAACGCCAAGGTGGCTGTGTATTTCGAATCCCTGAGATTCGAAATGCATTTCAAGAGGCACACCATTTGGAGCTACATTTTAGATGTTTTCTCGTAGGTGTTCAAGAACACTACTAAGTGGCTTTTCGTCATGGGCCAAGCGGGTGCAGTTGGAAGTGAACGACGAAAAAAATATAAGCTATTTCATCCATAGAAATAATGTCACCTATATATATTTTTGTGGGCATTTTCAGAACTAAAGCCATGTTCAAAAGGATTTCTTCTATAAAATATTGACTACATATCAAATTCCATCTTGAGTTCAATCCTCCTCCTTTTTAACCAACATTTTTATTTGTCAACATTTTAGTGGCAACATACAACAACTACTCTCATCTTGAACTAGTTAAGTTGATACATGTGTTAAAGTGGATTACATATCAACGCTTTCCACAAATTTTCAATTATTGACAAATATACAGTAGACTAACTACTACTATATAAAGTGTACAATTTAGAACGATGAAATTTTCTTTTTTCTTTTTATCTCAGAGGTATGCTGCTGCTTTTGATATGCATTCCCGATACTACTGCTCTCAAAATTTCCTTACGCAATTCCAGTTATAACATTTTCGGTTCTTAAAAAAAGGATTTTATCTTTGGACTTTTGAATTTCGCAAAGTCATCCACTATTGAACCTAAAACTTGAATTGACATTTGAGAGTGAAATCTGCTATCGATCCTTCGAAATTTTCTGTTTTTTTGGTTCTCTTTAAAAACGCATTTTTTTCTAATATCAATGTGCGATATTTGTAATTTTTGGAACTTCAGAAGACTCCCTTAAGATTTTGTTCTTGCTATTATCGATGACAGTTTCTCCAAATGTATATAAACTCATCGATGCTTGGATTCTAGCTTTGAAGATTATAATTGTTAAAGTAATACTTGTGTAACCGTGTGAGCGTGTTGTTGCAATATCCTAATAGTTATACGTGCTCTTAAATTATATAAGGGCCTTGTTATTTCTGCATTCGATATTTTAGTCTCGCTCAATATTAAAATCAAACCGCTTAATAGTTATATGTCATTAAATTATATAAGGTTCTTGTTATTTTTACATTGGATATTTTAGTCTTGCTCAATATTGGCAAGAAATGTGATATATTGTTATTGATATCAAATTTATGTAAAGTTTTATTAGCTAATAATATTATACATTAATGGTTTCAATTTCTAAAAAGAGAATCATTATGTGGTTGGTCTTTGGTTGGTTTTGGTTTTGGTCATATATCTCTTTGTTTGGTCTTCGTCTTCGTCATGTAAGTCCTCAGTTTCAAAATTAAAACATAATGCTCAGTAAAAAGATCCACAAAATAAAATATATGTTTTTACAAGAGCTTTCATTTTTCTTTTCAATTTTTTTTCAACAACGGGGATTTTGTTGCCCGCAGACCTTGTATTGTATGTGCAATCTCTCCATTGTTACAATATTTGTCACAACATTAAACAAAAAAAAGTTTGTGCAATGTTGTATAGGACAAGGGTTCCTTGTACTTACCTAGGGCAGTGTTAGAATTGTAAGATTACTTATCATGATATCATTTGCTTATCTGATTTTAAACATATTCAATATATGTTTTTTTTAAGTAAGTAAAACATTATATTTGATCAAAGATAAGAAATTGTACATAGTTGTAGCAGAGGCTTGTAGCCTTCCCACATTGTGCAAGCTCATAACATGCCATAAGAATCAAACTAGTAAAATTATCGCAGTTTAGACATTGGTCAAAATTCGGCTTTTGAAAGCCGACCGTAAAAAGCTAACAAGAATTGTTCTCCCAGGAACTAACTGCACTAGAAAAACCAAACTAAACTAATAACATGGGCTTCTATGAAAAAAACAACAACTAATGAGATTGTTGGACATCATCCACCTAAGAGAAATTGGTCGCATTCACGCTGCAAGGGATGGCTTAATGAAGAAGAACTACAACTTGAGATAATAGGATGAAAGTGCAAGAGCTGCAATCCGGGCTCGAAAGCAATGATACGAGCGTTGAGATTCTTTTATCCAGGATATCCATTTGAAACTACAAATCCTCCATACTATTGCGATTTTCAAAGACCAACTCAAATAAAGCTTGAACCAAAACATCGTTTCCATTAAGGCAAACATAATCCGAGTTTGAGGATTGAGCCCTTGGAGAAGCATGAGAACTACCATTCTGGAAATGCATGGAAGTGGCATTACCTTCATGGTTTATATTTTTTGTTGGGGTTGAGAGAAGAGGCTCCATCTGATCTCCATAGGCCATGGGTTTACCATCCCCTTCAAACCACTCAATTCAACAACCCCATTGGGCTTGCACATTCTGCATGGACAGCAGAGCACCATGCTCGGAGAGGATCACCATCACTACTGAGGAATCATAGAGAGAAGACATCTTAGACTCTAAGGAATTACCAGAATTATGAAGGGACCTATAACAAACACCATGAGCATAACACGACAGACCCCGAAGATGCAATCGTGGCATAAAGAATTTCCAAAGAAGAGTGCAGATAGCCCGAGCTCTGTGGGTGTAAATTTTTACCATTTTTCGTTTCTATTTCCATAAATTTAATTTATAGATTGTTGATGCTAAATCAGGTGTTAACTAATCATGGTGCTAATCCCGACGCTAAACTTGCCACTAATTTAGGCACTTTAAAAAATGTAGTTTAATGCTAGATTTTCCAACTCAATTGGAAAAAAAATTACACTAAAAAGGATGCTAAATTAAGTGCTCATTGTCTATTTTGTTGTAGTGAGAGTCCATCCTTGGACTTGATGAAATTCACTTCTAATGGACATTAAATTGGATTGGATATTTTGCACTTATCCTCTAATATCTCCTTCAAGTCTTCTTCTATCCACTTTCTACATGTTATGGTTTCACATATATACTATATATCTTTTCCTACGATTGGATTGAGATTTTCTTCTTGGAAGTTATTTTATTCATCTCTACCTAAATGTTCAAGTTACAATATTTGGCAAGATTACCAACTTTCCTTTTTAAATAATTTTGGTGGATTTCTTCATGATAGGTATTAAAATTTCACTGCATGACAATATATTGACACTCGTAAAACTTAAACCTTGTAATTAAATTAGAAAGCTTATGAAAATCCTATCCAAGGTTCATATTTGCATATTCCAAAACACTGCATGTCAAGAGCTTAGATAACTTCAACAATAAACAATGAGTATATCTAAGAAAATAAGTATCTGAAAATCAAACCAACATACTAAATTTGCAACAAGGAGTAGTAAATATATAAGAACTTTATGAAAAGAGAGATTTAGGATAAATGATGAAAACATACTAAATTTGTAATAACCGAGAAGTAAGAAGATATATTGGATTGTAAAATTCATATCAACAAATAGACTTGGTACCAACGATCACATATATTTTTATTTTCAATAAAATAAGATTACATACACTATTTTCATAAGCTCACAATGCAAATGTGCTCCTCTTAGAGCACGTTACTTCAACACAAAAGCATTCATCCTATGGCACACCGTGTCTCACATTCATCACACTACAACTAACACATTACTTCTATATACTCTTTATGCAAGCAAAACAAGTAAAGCGCTACTTTTTTTTAGAACAACAATCACATCTCTTTCTATTACAATGAAAAGAAGATTACATATCAATGTCTCCCAAGCTGCCATTATGAAAACCAAACAACTCATTATCAAAACCACTCCACTCTTAACAAATTAGAAAAACTAATGTTCTCAAGTGAAACACCCTCCTTCCGTTTTATAAGTTAAGGGAGAGGGTTTGCCTAACCTTAGCCAACTCATGCACCCTCCAAGAAAATTACCTCAACTAGTGCACTTTTCAAATGCATAGGATGTTTCTCAATAAATGTGCCCTACATGTACTAAGGATAAGTAAGTAAATGCCCACACATACCAATTCACATAATTGATACATTTAATGCAATACTACATATTTTTATACAACAATTTAAATACTAACTCGAAGGTCAAGTAAAATTAAAAAATAACTGAAAAATAAATATTAATCAAAACATCCTCATTAAAACTATCTCCATAAAGCACTGTTCGATCAACAAGAGCGAAAAACTCTCTAAAATAAACTAACAAAAAATGATTAAGAACATAACCTATAAAACCCGTATAGTTTTTAAAAATATTTTTACTATACCTTTTAAAAGTTGACAATTATGGAAGGCTCTAAACATCTAAACTATGACAATTAACCTGCAACCTAATCTTTAAAGCCATGATAATGAGAAGTAACACAATAACAAAATTGAGTGAACACAAAAATACATTATTAAGTAAATTGTCCTCATCATCAAAGACCACATCGTGATGCTTTTTTGGGTTGTTAGTAGTTATACGAAAACCCATGGATTGTTAGTAGTTATGTGAAAATTAATGGAAATAGGTTGGAAGCCATTCACAAAAAGGGCGTTATATATAAAGGTTTTTTAAAAGAATAAATCTCCATTGCACTTTCGAGTACGATAGCAAACTTTACTTTCGGTGCACGTGGCAGGTACAAAGAATGGATATGTTTCAACAATGGTATACATGAAATGACTTTTTGCTAGTATGGATCGTTGTATTGATAATTTAATTAAATTTTGTGTCTAATAAGATTGATTTAAATCTATATTTCTTATAGGTATAAGTTAAAAAAAAATTGATTACACTCAATTTTCATAGTTTTATTTAGTGTGTTTGTGGTTTCATATGATATTATTTATGGTTTTCCAAGTATCAAAACTTTGTGCTAAGTTGGTTCAAGGGTCTACTTGTTCGTCAATTACTTGGATTGATTTCTTTCGATGTACAACATTTTGATAAGAAATCTAGGGACTGAACGGTTTTTTGATTTAGGATTTTGTTCCTATACAACCTCATATTTATTGTTCAAAGTGGAAAGAAGATACCAAACAGTTGCATGGAGATAATGACAAGGTAAACTAATATTAATATCAAAACTAATCTTGGACAATAGTCTACTTATTGACTTTATACTTGTAAGACAAACATAGCACTGAATGATGATCTTTCCCACTTGGAAACCCGACACTACTTTGAAACCCACTTTAAGGCTAAGATCCACATTATCATCATCCAATTCCACAATCTTTACAAGATTTTCCATATAGATATCATTAAGTTTTTTTAATGATATATCAAATAATTTTGTAAATATAGATTAGTGTATTTTACTTAAAGAATTTGAATCAAGATTTGTTAATACACAAATATCCAAAAATTTAACATTGAGATATTTCCTTAAATTCATAGAAACTTAAATTATACACTACTTTGTTGAAAATCATAAAATCCCAAAACCTCAACTAGAATATGGTATATATTGTACATATGAACCCAAATACAAGTTATAATAAGCAATCTTAAATCTTGTTAAGTATTGCAAAATGATAAATGAGGATTTTTTCTAATCCAATTTGGCATATTATTTTAGAGTAAGTTAAAATGTGGACAAAGTTCACTATTCTATGAGAATTGCATATCTTATTTTAGGTTCTAAACAACATGAAAATTTAAACATGAAGTGTTACTTCAGTTATGGACATAAAAATATACAAAAACAATTAAATGAATAAGATGTTCATAATATTTTTATAATCCAACTTGGTATATTATTTTAGACTAAGTTAAAATGTGGACAAAGTTCATTGTTCTATGGGACTTGCATATCTTATTCTAGGTTCTAAAACAACATGAAAATTTAAACGCGAAGTGTTAATTAAGTTATGGATATAAAAATATACAAAAATAAATTATGAATGAGAAGTTCATAATGCAAAATAGAATGTAACAAAGTATTTATTATTTATAGTATTTGTTTTTCAAGGAAAACCTTGTGGGCCTCCCTCTTTTTTTTGTAATATCTAGATGAAAAGTGGCTTATCTAGTAGCACTAATAGTGGTGGGAAACCCGAAAGACTAGTGGTGGGAAACCCGAAAGACTTTATTGAATTTTAACTTGTGATGTTGGCTTCCCCATCAACAGTATGCCTTAGGTGGATGGGTCAACTAATTGAGCTAACCCTTGGGATTCCATCATACACAATACATATAAAAATACATTTCAATGATTAGATCAAGGTCTAGTCACTAAGGATGCTTTAATTATGTGATTGTTGATCATTGTTTCTCTTCATGGCGTGTTGCATGTCATTGTGGGTGTGTAAAACCAATTGTGTTTTCACCATTGTCTAAGGGATCATTGGCATACTTGGTGTGTGCATACATTGTTGAGTGTGTACATAGGTCATTGCCTATTTGCATAATGCACTAAGTTGCCACATGCAAGCTTCAAAGCTTTATTTACTATCTATGCCAAACTTTGTTGAGGTTTTGAGATGCTCTCCTTTTTTGTTAACAATGATGGGAAGTCATCAAAGCATTGCCTCTTGATCGCACAAAAATGAATAAGATCAAAGGGTCCCTTGTTAGAGGATGTTGTCGAAAACAATAGACATTTTATGGTGTGCATTACTATGCACCAAACATTCATAATTACACTTAGAGCACACCTCTATTAATTAATCAGGATTATCTTTTCCAAGAAATCTTCACTTCTAGTGTCCCAACCTTGGGGAGGGATGGGTAGATATGTTATTCATTAAACCGTCCATAAGACATTAGGTTGTATAAGACAAAGAAAAAACAATTACAATTTGCATGACATGTAAATTAAATCTTAACAAATAAAAACAAAACATGTAACCACCAACCATTTTTTTTGCATCTAAGGGAATCCACAATTGGGGTTGAGTTCGTACTCGTGTAACATGGGGTCGATTACGGTTTATTATCGCTATACCTCTAGGCGTACCAAAACTCCCCCATGCGTGACAACGCACATGACTAATCAAAATTTAAACCTGCGACGTCACAATAAGTACCTTAATAGTGCACCATATCACAAGTTATTTCCTCAAATAATAAAAAAATAAAAATACGCAAACCTTAATAAAGTATTTTAAATGGCCCAATTTTCCTTAAAAAATAGTGATGAATCAATTATAATAAAAAATATTATAAAATAAAAAATAAAATCACCAAAAACACCAATTAAACTTTACAATACATTAAAAACAAAATTAATACTAATTACTAAATTATAAAATTAAAAATAAAATTATATAAAATATCAAAATAAACCATAAATACATCAAATTGTTTTAATTGATTAAGAGTTTAACTCTTTTTCAAACCAACATAGACCAAAAATTTATGATAAAGTAAAAATCTATTTCTTATAAATCAATAATAATTATTTTAAATAATATAAATTTTCTTAATCAACTCCTCACTACTAATTTAACAATTCAATTATAATAAATTTTACAACCGCAAATAAATATACTTCTTATTACCATCTTAATGAGAACTATGTGCTCAAAACACTAAACACTTCCGCTAAAACCAACACAAAACACCGACGTTCGCTCATTTTTACATTCAAACCACCAAATGCACAATTCCTTAAGCGGATGATTCTCTGTAAATCATCATGGCGGACAAAGCAGGCGAAATTGACAAGGACCAGCAATTGCTGGTCCGGGCCACTGTAAACTACCTCTTTCTCGCACAATTCGAGACCTTCAGAGCCTCGTTGGTTAGCCTACAAAGGAGAAATCCGGCCATAGCACTGGCCATTCTACAGACAATCGTAGAGAAGGGCGGAAGGTTAGAAGGCATCGCGTGGTCGAGTTGCACGAGTTCCCCTGCCCAGCTAACCTGGCTCTCGCACGCGGAATTGCTAGGGCTTGGAAGCTCTTCAGCCGCTTCAGGAGATCCTATCTGGAACCTTGATCCGGAGGCCTTTAAACTCAAGGTAGAGTTCATTCTTTTGATTGATTTAATAAAATCTAGCTTTAGTTCCCCTCCCGAAACCCTAATTAAGGTTCCGAAGCTGGAAGATGGGGGAAAATCGGTTAATGACGAAACTGGTGAAGAAGAAGCAATTGAATCGCCATCTGGTAGAGATGAGAGCTTTCGGAAAATTGCCACCAAACTGTGTGACTCTGTTTCGTCTCACGGACTTCAGAGCCTGCAAAGAGATATATTTAAACTTAACTTTGATGCAGAGGGTTTGAATGAATCACTCACGGAGGCTGAAATTAAGTGCTTGAGGAGAATATCACGCGATCATCCTTACTTTATCGATGCACTTTGTGATAATATTCGGAGACAGGCGTGTGTTCATGAATCAAAATTGGCAATCAGTGTATATGATTCCAGTGCGGGTTCAGAGTCCTCGAGGGAGGATGATCGGTTCCGAGGATTTGAAGTCCAGCCTCCGGGGGAGGCTTCGTCTGTTTCTGAAGCCGGCAGTGATTTCAAGCTAGGCTCAAGGATACAGCAGGAGGCTCAGTTAGCCCATCTGGATGCACTGAAGGAGGCCCTGGAAGATGAGGATCTCGAGGCCTCATTTCGGCATCTTCGATTCTTTCATCAAGATTATGGACTGCCCGAGTCTGTGTACAGGTAATGCATTCTATCGGTATCTCATGAAAATCAAAATGCTGTTCAATCACGGAAATGAGACATTAAAATTCCAACATTGCCAATTTTTTCATTAAATCCTGTTTAAATTTTAATGTTAGAATTTAAAATTCCATTGCCAATTTTTTTTTTTTTTCACGACCTCTCAACTTCTTTGAGCCGACTTAGTCAAGTTTAGGAGTGCCTTGCTTTTCTGGTTTATGTATTAATAGGCCTATCGTGAGCATATTTTTCTCAAGAGTTTCCTGGATCTCTTCTCCTTATGATGGGCTACGCTATTTAGCCTGAAACGTCGATTTAAACAACTTTACACAAGGTTCCAGTCCACTTTAAATTTTAAATATTCAATTTGATTATAGTGAAAAGGTCCTATAGATCAGGCAGGTTCACATGGCATTTAAATATAAGCATTACGGTTTTCTTTCCAATATATTTTATCCAACAGAAACCGGAATGATCTAGAAATTTCATATCTGAGCTGTTCAACCATAGAAACACGATCTAAACTACCCAGCATCCTTAATTCAAAGCTTTGATTAAATTCAAATCAAATTCAATTTGGATTTTGATTCCAAGAGAACACGATCTAAACTACCCAGCATCCTTAATTCAAAGCTTTGATTAAATTCGAATCAAATTCAATTTTGGGTTTTGATTCCAAGAGAAGAGGTCCTATAGAGCAATTAGGTCTCAAAGAATGTTAAAAGCAAGTAAACAAACTAACTGTTTTAACTTTTGTAGTGTACACTTGGTGGACCGAAACAATCAAACTTTGCTCAAATTTCTTGTATGATATGTTCAGAGGGCCATGACTACTCCGATGGTGACAAACTTGAAGCTCTTGAATGATGCTTCATCAGAGATAGTAGATGTCACCATGTATAGACAGATTATTGGGTCATTGATGTATTTGACCAATACTAGACCAGATATATGTTTTGTTGTGAACACATTGAGCCAGTATATGGTGGAGCCCAGA
>NWUY0304001127.1:0-12796 GCA_004151065.3 Larix sibirica | reverse complement strand
GAAAAGTATATTGGAGATATATATATATATATATATATATATTGATTTTAAAATTATCGTCCATACATATGTTCCATTTTCATATCATGTTGGTCTTGATGTTGTTTGTCTATGAAATATTATATTGTTTGTTTGTTTGTTTATCAAGGGTGTGGCTATGTTGAGAGCCCATACAAAGAATGATTCATTTAGAGTACTCATAAAATAGACAATCTATTCTCAATCTTGCACACTTTATGAGCTTATCCCTCATGACACTCAGTCTGCGATGGATTCAACTAGGCCACCCTTAGGACCACATGTTAATGGTGTGATCGATTATGTTTCTCATACCACACTTGATCAAATAACCTAGAAAATGGGACAACTGTCTATTCAAAAAAACTCATCCTATAGCTAGACAATTGTCACAACAAACCTCAGTTTCTACCCAAACTTTTGATGTCCTCACAGTCCAATCCATGAACCAAAAAGGATAGAAGAAGAAGAATAAAAGAACAATTCTAATCTTGGGCAAGGAGTTGCTCAACAACCCTATTGGGGGACAATCAAGAGACAAGGAAAATTAAATTCCTTTGCAATATTTGCATGGGAGATCATCCTACTCAATACTCTCGTTGGGGGCAATCAAGAGACGATGAAATTTAAATTCCCTTGTAATATTTGGACGCAAGATCCACCAATGTCCTTAGATGGAAGAGTTGACACAACATGGAGCTCAACAACAACCCATAATGTTAACTCAGCATTTTCCTCAACAACAATAGAAAATGGTTGCTACTAACCTGATGGCTTCACCAAGAGGTAATCATGCCAATCCCCCACCTGGGGCAATGTCACAAAGACCAATGTTTTCATGTGCGACCATGATGTTCATATCTAGACTTGAGCTCATACTTACAATGCTCTTACTATATCTATTGATTCAAATTAATCTACATCACGACCTAGTGGCCATCCCACCATTAAGAAGCCATTTATTGACATCATGCCTCATCCTCCCAAGAGAGCTTTACAAAGGACTACTCAAAACCACAATGTTTGAGCTGCTCACAACTACAGTGTTGTGGAAGGTTTAGTTCAAGAACCTTGTGCTATGTCCACATTGGAGGTCCTTCAAAGTTGCCCAATGTAACAAAAGGCCTTGTTTTCTACAATCGACTCTATTGATCCATCTGATACTCATTTGATCACATTTGACCTTGACCAAGCCAAGTGTTAACTTCCTCATCACATCGCATTTCAAATAAAAGTCCCATCCCATGGCAAGAATATTCTTTGAACTAGTGTAGATGAAGGGACCTTAACATGTGTCAAGCCATTCTATTATTGGAAGGCTATCAGGTCTCCTACATTAGTCCCATCAAGCACTATGCTAAAGGTTTTTAATAGACATTCTTTCTAGCCTCACAAACTCATGAATGTCTGCCCAAATGAGTTGGGGGAAAAGACGATAACAATTGAAGTTTTAGTGGACACTCCCATCGATTATAATCTTTTTGTTGGGATGAAGTTGGATACATGATATGACAATGGTAGTATCTGTGATTTTTCGAGTCATTCAGTTTCCTCATCAAGGAAAAAACGTTACAATTGATTAGTTAAACTACTACAGGCCAGATACATGTGTCCACATCCATTCAAATGTTCCTTTCGTTGGGGATGCACAAAAGGTAGTTCAAGGCATTAGCATTGGCATGTTTAAAGATACATCTCTCATGGGAACTTTTACCCTCCATCTACCAGTTCTTGTGGTAAAAGCTTCTCTAGTAAACACAATAACATCTTATCATGTATTTCCCACTATCCATTTTCACCACACCTATTCCAGTTAGCACCTTTGTACCTTTGCACCTAGTCCACTCGAAATATTCATGTGGAAAAAGACTAGTGGGTGATGCCCAATCCTTCCAAGATTTTGGTTACTTGGAGCAAAGCTTACTTTTGTCTACCATAGAAGTTTATTACGAAGCTATCAAAATGGCCTTGACAAACCCTTATCAAAATAATCCTCCACAAAACTAGTACGATCAATTTACTTCACCCATACAGGCAATTGCCCCTCCTTGCTCTAATGGTTTCTTGGACACAATTTAACCTTCAAATGAAACTATCCTTGAGGTCATTACCACATTTGAAAGACCCTCAAATGATATGCACCATAGATCCTTGTTTCTTCATGAGTTAGAGAGAATGGAGGACTCAAAAAGCCTCATTTTTCCCAATTATCATGAATGGTACCAATTTCCAATCATTACACATAATGTGTATCCAGAAAGTAATATGGAAAACATCTCAAAAACCATTCCCATTGATATCTCAGTTAAGCCTGGCATTGAGGAATAAATCAATATTGGCACAGATTGTTCTCTTGAGGAAATCAACTATATAAATCATTTTTCAAAGACTTATGGGAAGTGTTTACTGGCCATATGGAGAAATGTCGGATATTGATCCTACTATCGTTGAGCATGAGATTAAAACCTATGACAATGTTAAGCCTATTTGGCAAAACTTACAACTAATCAATTCCAAGAAAGCAATTGTTACCTAGATAGAGTTGAAAATTTACTTAAGGCTAGTTTATTTACACCATACCCCTGATTGAACGGGTATCTAACCATGTTCATGTTGATAAGCAGGGGACCATTCGAGTTTGTATTGACTTTTGGAACTTCAACAAAGCTTGTATTCTCCAATTACAATCAAATACAGATCAAAAAAGAAGATTAACACAAGATGGCTTTCAAACCACAATTGATCTACTTTCATCGTCAAAAGTCACACAAAGGGTAGCTTATAAGTTAGTTGAGTATGCTAGAAACTTCCTTAGGGAGACCCACGATTGGCTCTATCTAAAAAAATACTCCGCATAAGTAGTGATGCCTTGCAACTCTTGCTTGATCATGTTGTATATTACAATATTGTACTTTAGTTGTTTCATTTTTGTACATTTACTTTTCCGACTTAATGCTTAAGAGTTTATTAGTGCTTGATTTTCGGATGTCGTCAAAAACTCTCGTTTATATTAAAGATTCACGAGCAACTCCAACCGTAGCACTCGAAACATTGCTTCCATTACTTGGGTGATTTTTTCTCCTAACCAACTTGTGCATTCAAGAGGTACCTTCCTTGGTTCTACAACCAGCAATGTAGTAGAGTATAGTGCAATCATCAAGCTTCTTTCTAAAACCACCACAATGGGCATATGAAACATAATAGTCAATATAAATTCATAGTTGATAGTGTAACAAAACAATGTTTACCAAGTTCACAATCTTGTACTTTTTCAAAAGTATTTAAGAGTAAGTCTTCTTGAATGTAAAATATTCATGGACCTTAAATGCACAAAATATTCATAGACTAACATTTATCTTATGAAATTACTAATAGAAGTGTAAAATATCCATGGACCCTAAATGCACAAAACATTTAAATAAATAAATTTGGAACCATACAGATCTACATCATCACCCAAAACGTGTGAAATTTTTTCCAAAACAATGATTGTTGCAACATTGCACACAAAAAGAAAATATCCCATGGACCCTAACGCACAAAACATTTAGATAAATAAATTTGGAACCATATAGATCTACATCATGACCCAAAACGTGTGAATTTTTTTCCAAAACAATGATTGTTACAACATTGCACACAAAAAGAAAATATGGGCAAAATTTCGCCCATGGACTAGTTGGCGAACTTTTTTCAGATCTACATCATGACCCAAAATGTGTGAATTTTTTTCCAAAACAATGATTGTTGCAACATTGCACACAAAAAGAAGATATCAAGAAAAAATTTAGCCCATAGACTAATTTTCAAAAAGTTCACCAAGCCCAAATTCCATCGGATAAAAAAATCTCTAAAATCGCCAAAATTGTCCATAAACTATATAAAACCCATAACATTTTGAATATTTTTGAAGAAATATTGTCCAATATTTTAGGGTTGGAAATTTAAAATTATTAAGATTCGCTAAAGTTTCTACATTTTAATAAAATTTTCCGTGGATATCACATTTATTTCTTTTTCATTTTTCTTTTCAAATTAAACACTTCAAAAAATCTTTAAAACTTCACAAATCACCCAAAAACAAAAAATATTGCTTCTTTATGAAGGAAAGGTTATCAATATCTTCGGTAGCACATTCTTCAATTCAATCAGTTTAGATTTTCCCTCCAATATAATGTGTTAGCCTTTTCCATCTGCATTTTCCCCAATCAGACAAAATAATCAACACCCTAGTCATAAACTGATATTCCATCTGCATTTTCTCCAATATAATGTGTTAGCCTTTTCCATCTACATGGGGACACCATAGTCAACACCCTCTTGCCGTTTTGGTGCCCATGCTCTCTCTTTTAGGCTCAAGGGTCATATCAGTACCAATATGAGTTAGAATTTGAAACCGCATACATCTCTCATCTTTTTGGGGTCATTTCATAATGGGTTGTCAATCAAAGTTTAGATTTTCCCTCCAATATAATGTGTTAGCCTTTTCCATCTGCATTTTCCCCAATCAGACAGAATAATCTACCTAACATGGGGACACCATAATGAACACCCTCTTGCCATTTTGGTGCCCATGAATAATCTACCTAACATGGGGACACCATAGTCAACACCCTCTTGCCATGTTGGTGCCCATGCTCTCTTTTTTAGGCTCGAGGGTCATATCAGTACCTTTATGAGTTAGAATTTGAAACCGCATACATCTCTCATCTTTTTGGGGTCATTTCATAATGGGTTGTTGACTTTGTCAGCGTACATCATCATTTGTTATACTACCTACTTGTATGTGGTCATTGCCTTGCTTATTTTTTCTCAGCCATTGTTTGTTGCTTATTTTTTCAGCCAACCTAGCAACTGGCAATCATTAGTAGCAACCTGGTCAATTTTCATATTTTGTTGGTACAAGCAAACACCTGGCATTTCCACTAACCAACTTGTGGGGTTAATATAGATTTGAATGAGCAAAATGGCAAGGGCAAAGCATAGCACATTTAGTGATGCATCGTATACTCTACATGCCTCCCAACTCATCGTAGAATTTACAATTAATGATGCATGTTATACTCTACGCACCTCCATCTCATCATAGAATTCAAAAATAAATTTAACACATTCACTATAGATCATTAAATTTTACTTCCACTCAAGTTATAATAGAATCCGTCATAACGCTAACGCTGCATCAACTTTAGATCATTATGTTTTAATGCCACCGACATTATTTTGGAGACCTGATAGTCAAAGCTTCCACCATCTCACCGTAGAATTCACCATAAAATTATCATTCATTTACTAGATTATAAATTTTACTGCCACTAAAATTATCATAGAATCCATCATAACACTAGCGTTGCATTAACTTCAGATCATTAAGTTCTAATGCCACACATTATTTTGCAGTCCCGATAGTCAAAGCATCCATTGGCTACAATCCATAATATTACCCAGAAAACTAATTCAATTTTCCATGGTATTTAGAATGAGTTCGTCACAAAATCTACGTTTCATTTTTTCCGAGATCTTTATATCATTCAATGAGTCGAATGCTGTCCTTGAATTGAAACGGTCCACAATTTAGTTAATAATAGAGCCTTTGGCTACAATCTAGAATATTACCCAGAAAACAAATTCAATTTTCCGAAGTATTTAGAATGTGTTCATCTCAAAATCCACATAACGCCATCCCTAAATTGAAAAAGTCCACAATTTGGTTAATATCATATTCTGATGGTTGTTTACAACCCAAACACAAATTTTAACCACATTCCACTGGATACTATATAAAAAAAAATACATTTCAAATGTTTATTATATGTGCGAAGCTCCTCTACTTCGCATTATCATTGTTATTTAATTAATACAGGTAAAACGGTCTACTTAACCAACTGCCTCCAACCACTGAAAAGAAAGAAGTTCTGCCTTCGAATTAACATGTAATAATTGGGCATTTGAATAGGTTTCTGATAAGAAAATAGGTTTCAACAAAAAGCCTAAAAGGATATACAAGATGAGTGAGCTTTACGTTGTAACCCAGGAAAAAAACCTATTATATGCTGCAATTAAAAGACCAGTCCAAACTCCAAGGGAAAAAAAACTTGTAAATAGAAAGTGATAAATCCATCGTAAAAAGATGGAAAAAATAGCTTCCCAGCTCCTGCAATTGTTCCACTGATCATAACATAAGAAATGGATAATATTTGAGATACTTCACTACAATATGGTTGAACTGATTAGGCTACCTTGAGTGTTGCCTTCAACCTCCATCAACCTTCTTAGCATTTTTAAACCCCCTAAACACATTATTTCTCCAATCACAATAGAATAATCTCGAAGAAGCAAAATGATGCAAGTGTAGAGAAAATAACTCAACATTTGTGGCTTTTATCAAACAATAAAGAAATAACAAAATTTTGCAATACTAAACGTAACCCTTCGTAACACTAGTTCGCTTCTTCATAATTCATGTGCATCTTTTTTTGCAATACCAAAATAAATTGAACTGAGCACTTGTGTTTGGCAACATCGAATATAAATGACAATTGCACACTTTATTCAAAGCATTACAGAAAATATTCATTTTTTATTTGGCCAGATTATTATTAATATGTATACCATAGATATAAAAGTGTCCCAGTCCACTATTTAGCCTGGATATCAATCAGATCCGATCTCCCAAAACACATGCAATTTCCCAAAAGACAATCGAATATAAATGACAATTGCACATTTTAATCAAGGCATTAAAGAAAATATTCATTTTGATTTGGCTTCAGATCAATATATTATTAATATGTATACCATAGATATAAAAGTGCCCCAGTCCACTATTTAGCCTGGATGTCAATCAGATCCAATCTCCCAAAACACATGCAATTTCCCACAAGGCAACTAATTTTTCACAAGTGCCTGTTCAGTTGAATATCAAACGAAAAATATGAACGCGACAAATTAACTACTGAATTACCATAACGGTTCTATGCAAAACTTAAACAAGCTTAAATTGAACATATGACTTGGACCAAGAACAAAAAGCCTTCCACAAGTAAAATGCTGCCCCACCAGAAAATTGAGGGTGGCATTAACGTCCATGCATAATCCATATGTAATCCATGAAGTGTATATATCTTAAGAGGCTAATGGTGAGCATGAATTTGTTTTCTCGGTCAACTAAAAAAGGACACATCCGACATACAGGGAAGAAACAAGCTTTGTATTAATTGCCAAGAAAGCATCTTTTGTGGCTCAAAAAGAACGCATAATATCAATGAAATGAGAACGTTACTATTCATTTAGGAACTTACAATAGTCTGCTTCTTTCTTCTCATGCAATACTGATTCCAAGGAAGCCTCGTGTTGCCTTTAACACAACAGGTGTGATGACACACAGATACCAAAAGCTTAAACTTGAGAGTTTCTGCTCATACTGTAAGATATCAGGTTTAAAAATCAATAAACATGATCAAATGCATTATAACACTGTTCAACCTGTTAAGTTAGGAATCAACAGAGGAACAACCAGGTTATCCTTAGCACCAAATGTCAAACACTAAAAACCAATAATGCCATTTATGAGGTTAAACAGTTAAACCAACAACTTAAAACTTACAAATTGTGAGAAGATACGAGAGACTGCATACTTCAGAATTATTAAATGATAAACTATTGCAGACAAATAAATGATTCTTGAGCATGCTATTTCCAAGGACAACCATCTTACACTGCTTGTCACCTTGAAAAAGACAATATTTACATACCAAACCCCAGCTATGTGGAATGCAGTACTCTTAATCCAAAATGCCCATTGAGATGGTTTTATATCTAACTCTATGGAAAAAACATGTAAGGGATCTGCTAACATTGTATTAGCTTGCGAAGGACAGACTCGGAAGTTTTATTCAGGTCTTACTCTGTCCACCAAACTATAGATTCTACAGAAACCATGTAGAATGAATGAATCACCTTCGTGCAACCAACAAAATTGCCAGTACTTTCGTTGTAAAAGGGTGTGACTAAACTGGTATATAAAGCAAAGTACGTCTGTGCAGGAGTAGCTGCATATCTTGAGTATTTCAAAAATTTAAACATAGGTTGCACATTCAGGTAATAACATTTGAAACTTTAGTGATTGGACAAAATAGGAACTTGTTAAAACTTAAAACAAGTTCTCTATGGCCATAGAAGACCATACTGTGCTGCTTGCCCCATTAAAATAGGAACATGTTAAAACTTAAAACAAGTTCTCTATGGCCATAGAAGATCATACTGTGCTGCTTGCCCTCATTAAAATAGGAACATGTTAAAACTTAAAACAAGTTCTCTATGGCCATAGATGACCATAGTGTGCTGCTTGCCCCATTAAAACTTAAAACGCAAAATTCCTAAAGGTCGGTTATTGCAGTGTAAAAACAACCAACTCCATGCCAAACTCTTGATATTGGTTTAAACTTTTAAAAGTGCGTGCTTGCCATTAAATAACACGTGAAGAGCAAGCAGCAGCCTCATTTATGTCTTATTCTGAGATACAGCTCAAGAAAAGAATCCATACAGAATGAATGGATCAGACTGAACACAGCCAATAACAATTTTAGTAGCCTCAAACCTCACACAAAGAATTGACAACCATATTTTGCTGATAAATGGTTGATATTGGACCATCATAAACTATAAAGGTATCCGTGCATGTCTTATTCTGGCATAGCTCAAGCAAAGAATTCATGCAAAATGAATGTATCAGAGTGAACACGATCAATAACAATTTTAGTAACCTAAATCCTCAGAGGATTAAAAAATGTAATATTTTTCCTGATAAAGGGTTGATACTTGACCATCATAAACTGTTACAGGTATCCGTGCAAGGGTCACCATATGGCCATGAGTTGCAGAAAATGGTAGGATAGGCATACCAAACTAATCAAACTTTCTAAGAAATTGAAGTGAGCCAAACAGACAAAATATGTTAGCTTGTAATACAAAGAAAATGACTGGATTAAGCATGCAATGCTTAACTGTGTGAAGCCAAAATACAAGTTGAAACTATGCATGCAATGTGTGCCATAATCACTAGTAGATACAATTAATAAAAGCAAACCTGTTCAAGGCGAAGTATAACATGACTTTAGATACATCCCTATTATAGAAGCCAGCTGATGTAATACAAATAAATAGGCGCTATTTAGATAGTCTCTAACATCTTTAACTCCCATTCAATTTTAATTGGCTAAAAGTAATCTCAAGTACTAATCTTATATGGCATATCTCACTTTGCTTTCAAAAATCACATGCAAATGGTTCTCATGTTTAAATTCTGTATACAGACAATTAACTTGATGTCATAGATCTAAGTACCCATTTCATTGATTATCTCAAAAGCATAAATCTTTTTTGTAAACCAGAAAAAAACTCTTCCTTGATATTCATTAGATATGAATCAAAGGTAAACATTCCAACAGTCCAAAAGGTTCCAAAAAATAAATAACTGACAGTCCAATGGAACCAGTATAAAACTATATATTTCAGAAATCTCTGCTAGGCCATCACTTCAACAAACTTCCTCAAAACTAACTTTTAACCATCTACATTGTGGCTTCCAAAAAAGCACCGGAAATCACAAGATACAACAAAACTGTTATTGACTAAGTGTCATATTAAGGCAAACCATCTCAGTATACCTGGAAAGAACCAGAAGAGATTCTTGAATGGACCCGGTACTTCATAAAACATAAGTCCTCCAACCTGCCCTAGAGCCCTCTTTGATAGCTGATCTGCACGATCATTCAGTTGCCTGTATATATGATTAAAAGAGATAAACTGGAAAGTACTTTGTAAGTTTGTACCTCACGAATTCTATGTTTCCAGCCCTCCAAAAGGATAACTTGCATGCAAGCGATAACCCAAGAATCCCCAAAAACCTGCAGCGATACCAAGTTCCACCTCCTGGCACAAAATAATATACCCCAAAGGGCCAAGAGCTTGGCCCTAGAGTTAGTACGAGAACCACAAGCCATCCAGAATTGAAGAAAGTCATCACTGGACAATTTGATAACCTATCCTGCTCCACATAGATCAGAATGCAACGCTCCATTAAAGAAACCTACAGGACAATCCTTCAAAACAGAGGGAGGTCTTAAGGTACGGACTGGCACCTCTTTTGAAACCTTATAAAACTCCCTAAAAGTACCAATAATATTTGCCACAATGCTAAAAGCATACCTCTGTCCATTCTAGAAAACATTCAGATTTCTATAACACCACAGACCCCAGATAACAAACAGGGGTAAATTTGGAAGAGAGACAACAGAATGAACCCAGACCCGAAGGTTTGCCTCAAACAAGCCCAATCCCCATCTAGCAGATGAATTCAACACCCGCAGCACTTCACCCCAAATTTTCTGTGCAAAATCACAGGAAGCAAATATATGATCGACCAAATCTTCACCTGCGCAGCAGAAAGGACAGTGAAAAGGACCGACAATACCACACTTCTTCAGGTTATCAAAAATCAGTATTTTGTTTTCGAGCACCAGCCAGCAAAACAGTTGCAATTTTAATGGAGCTGACCAAAAGGCCGGAACCACCACTTTCCATCCAGCAGATCAGAGAAAGATCATAAGCTAAAGAAACATCTACCTGCCCCGAAGAAGAATTGCACGTCCAATCCAGAATATCTTCCCCGTTCATCAGTCTAATGCCACTATGTTCCAACCCTTTTACATAGTTATTCGTAGCATACATCTACTTTCGATTTCAGGCACTGGTCTTTATTTGAATATCATAATTGCAGTGATTTCACATATTTATTTATTTGCATGCTTATAAGTTGTAGATCAAAATTGAAAATACTTGTATCATTGCTATATCTTAGATTAGATATAGTTGCCAAATACTTGTTTTATTTCATATCATTTTGTACTTGTACTATTTAGAATTAACTCCTGTAATCTTTGGTTTTATTTATCAGGGTCCACTTCCCTTGGCTTTGTTTGGGAGTTGGCCCTAAACAGAGGGGTTGATAGCCACACGCAACCTGAACTTGCCCCCAAGGCTGCAAGCCCAGTGACTTGAGATTTGTTTCACCCAGATGAATTAGGTGGCAACAGAGGATCGTGCTTGCTTGAGTCTGATTGGGTTTGTACTGAGAGAGTTCATACTCTCTTACTTTGTGGCATCATCAAATGCAAGAAAACAGTCCCTCGGTCCATCATCTAGGCAAAATTTGTGTCACACCCTTTCCAGATCAAGACTGTTTTCAGATTAAGAGAGTTGTTGCATCAATTCCAAATATTCTCAAACTCAATGACAAGTAAAGACTAGTACCCATATTTTTCCTTCCAATCTTCGGAGGCCACAACTCAGTCTGCCCCCCTTTCAAAGTTCTGAGAGAGCACGATGCTGGTATTTAGACGCTTTTTGTTTCCATCAATAATCGATATAGCGATAGACCCCCTTCCCCCATTCAAAGACACCTTTTGCCTAGTAAGCAATAGACCCCCTTCTCCCATTCAAGGAGAATATTTACAGGCAATATATCCAATTCACTTGAATCGTCCCACTTAGGGATTTGAGACGCAAGATGGCCTTTTATATAAAGCACTTTCTAGAGCTCAAAGACAGACTCATTTTGTGGATCCACATAGGGATTTGAGGCTGGAGATGGCCTTTATGTAAAGCACTTCCTAGAGGACAAAGACAGCCTCATAGTGTGGCTCCCTTACACGCTCCAACACTGGATACATTGACTCAAGATCCCCCCTAGTCCAACTCTGAGTGGGCTCTCATCGATTTCAGGTGTAAGTTAAGCACCAAATACCGCGATAGGATAGGTTATGTTGGATTTGCCATTTACAGGAGACAGACAAACAAGCACTTTATCTTTAAATGTCCTCATTACTATGAGATATATGGGATGTTACATTGCCTGTAAAGTAATTCCATAACTTCTACTCCAATGTTTTATGATACCCAAACTAGCAATGCCTAGAGGCTAGCCTTACACTTGGGAGAGGCCCTCAGGCTCAATGCTCACAAGGATAAAAGGTAGTTTTTTATGTGGACAGTCCATGGTTCATGCTGCTATAGGTTACCTGCATTATGGCAGGGACTAGTCCTTCGATAGACACCGATGCAAACTGTCCCGAGCATATGTTGCACAATGGTTTAGAAAGCTAGTAAAAATCAAAGTCCATTGACCACAATCTGCTCTATGTTCATTTAGTTGTTTTACCCATCATTATGGTCCCTTGTGGCATTACTCAGCTTTACAATTCTTTACAAAGTTGGTAAATATCAAAGTCCATAGACCACAATGTATTCTATGCTCATTTAGTTGTGTTACTCGTCATTGTTATCCCTGCTGGTGATAGCTACCCGCACAATTCATTACAAACCTATCAAAGATCAATGTCCATTTACCGGAATTTGGTCTATGCTCATTTAGTTGTGTGTCTCATCATCATGATCATTAACAGGAATAGCCAGCCTTACAGCTCGTTATGGTTCCCTTCTTGCCCATGTGCTTATCAAGAAAGCAATCACAGGTTGAAAGAAGCCTAGCCACAGGATTCTTGTTTGTGATGGATGTACCTAACTGCAGAATTGTTCACATGAGATACCAGCATCAAACCTTTTCTGTTTCACTTCTTGCAGTACTGCAGTTCAGGATGGAATGGATAGAAATAACCTAAGTTGCCAGGAAACGTGGGTACGGGGGCGGGTACTGGTACGGGGACGGGGACGGGGACGCCACTTTTTGAAACAGGGTACTTGGGTACGTCGAGGGTAC